>JAKSZP010014759.1:0-107271 GCA_022478985.1 Massospora cicadina
TTTAAACTTAACTTTTACTTTGGATCAGAGGCCCTTTTTTAGGACTTAACCAAAATATCATGACATAACCATTTTAATGGTTCAGAGGTCCTTCAGGAATATTATTTTTTTTTCTTGGATCCACTGCTTTAGTTAATTTGCATGGGTCTAGTTTACTACTCTTCCATCCGTGAGGGTCTTATGGTATGGGCATCTATCACTGACTTGGTGATAAATTTTTAGCGGATCTGACCATAGCGTATCCAGCTTGTTTTTTTCTCCTGAAGCCATGTATATTGCAATAGGCTACCCAATCGCCTACTTGTTATTCATGTAGTATTGATCAGTTCTTATCATCTGATGTCTTGACCTTGATTATTCACTTCAACGTCATATCAAATGCTTGTGATTGCATTTCTAATCAGGATATTTGATAATCAGAGTAACTTACTGATAAGCACTCAGCTTTAATGTTGGTTTAACAGCCACATATAGAATCAGCAGTAATGCGGCCTTTTGCACTTATAACAATTTAAACAGCTAATTTCCCGTCACCATATGATGGCTGATGCTGTAGCCAAATTTTACCAAACTGAGATAAGTTCCTTACCTGGAAGTTTTCTGAGCAACCAATTTTCTCAGTATCAAGCCATTATTCTACCATCTAGTACTAAAAAAAGCCATTATTCCATTGACTCTTTCTACCAGTCCTATTGTTTCTGGCTGGTATAGAACAGATACGACTCCTCTGATACCCATCAGTTCATTCGACCTCAGGATCACATGAGACGTGAAATTCATTCTGTTATTTCTCAACAATACTTGCAGGCATCCATGCCAATAAACAACTTAATCCAGAATAAATTTTGCGGTAATTGTAGCGTCTACTTTAAATAGTACCTTCGTTATGACCCATCTTGTTAGATGATCAATTGCAACTATAATATACTTGACTTCCCCAGTACTCATAATAAGTGGTCCCATTACATCGATGGACACAGTGTTCCAAACAAATCTGGTGCAGACCAATCAATATACGGTGGTAGTCTTGTGGTTCAATTTACTTGGCAATCCACAAAGCAAGACAGATAATTGGCCAATCATAGTGGATAGACTTCCAATAGTAATACTAGCAAATATAGTCAGTTATTTTCTCAGGCCTCCATGCCTGACAACCGTGTGTGCAGATTGAATTATTGCCACTTGTTCTGACAGTTTTAGAAATAGTAATTACTTTCCTCAGACTGTTTTAAAAACTTGTCCGTTCTGGGTCTTAATGCTTTCAATCATTTTTTGAAGTGCACCTTGGACTTAATGGGGCTCATTCCCAAAATCTCCATCGACCATCTTCTGGAATAGTTAGTCAGCTTGATGGTGTACCACTTGGATACTAGGTAAACTTGATAAGCCATCCGCATTCTGATGGGAAGCTCCTTCTTGGTGGAAAATTTTAAAGTCATATGCTTAAAGTTCTAGTGCACTGGGACATACGTCCTTCTGGCTCTTTGAGGTTATGTAGCCAGTGCAGGGAGAAGTGGTCCGTCACCAATTTAAATTGTGTACCATGGATGTAAACCTGAAATTGCTTACAGGCGTAAATCATTGCAAGGCATTTAAACTCCCTAACGATGTAGTTCCAGACTGCTGCTGATAATGTTTGGCTCACATAAGCTACCAGATGCTCCTCTCCGAGTTCATCCACTTGACTCAGGATGGTGCCAATCGCCATTAACAAAGCATCAATTTGTATTATAAAATTCCCAATTAAAATTCAGATATTTTAAAAACCAGAGAATCTATTAAGTACCAGCATAACCCACTAAATGAATCGTGATCCTATTAAATTTTATATATTTATCCTTCTCTTTGAACCCTTCAGCAAATGGAAAAGGCTCAGCGAACTTCACAAAATTTGCATGAATTTTTGATAATATCCGACCATTCCAGGGAATACTTAAATATCTTGGATGGTTTTCAGGATAGCCATCCACTCTATTGCTTTGATTTTCTATATTTGAGGCTGCAATCTACTGAAGTTAATGACAAATCCCAAATATTCCAACTTTTTTTGAAGTGGCATTTCCTCAGCTTGATTTTCAGATTTTCCCACGGATAATCTATTAAAAGACTTCTTCCAAGTGTTGCAAGTGATCAGTGAACGTCCTACTGAACACAATTATATCGTCCAAGTATACCAGTATGCAAGACAACTTCAGGTCGCTCATTATAGTGTATATGGCTTTTTGGAACGTTATGTCCGTATTAAAATTACTTTGGGGTATTCAGGTCAGTTGGTACAGCCCCTGCGACGAAATTATCTTGCACTTCACTTGGTCTTCAGCTGGCAAATCGATTTGCCAATACCCAACGTTAATTCCAACATGGAGAAATCTTTCGCTTCTATAGATGGTTAAAAACATCATTGATTTGTGGTATTGGATATTAATCCTTCTTGGTTATCTTGTTTAATCTCTGATGGTCGATAACCACCTGGTTAGAGCCATCCTTCTTCTTCACTATCAAGATTAGGCTCGCCAAGGGGCTTAATAATAGAATCAGGAGCCTGTGCTCTGTTAGTCTTATTATTTCTTATTCCAATACCACCTCTGCCACTTTTGACTGGCAAATTAGTCTATCCATATTGGTAAACTTTCCCTGTAGTTGACTTTATGTATTACGTTCTTTGCACATCAGTTATATTCTGGGCGCTTGGATGTTTTCTTGCTTCTGGCCTTAGATTTCAACTGCACAGATTCGTGGATACTAGCACTGATTAACAATATAAACTGGGCAATAATAATATGAGACTATTATTTTGATTGGTTGACCAAAAACCACGTTAAGTAAAAAGTCCAACGCTAAACTGGTGCTTCTTCCTCTTAAGATATTCTGTTACTGGTAGGGAACACTTTCCCTACTCAATTTTCTCTGAGCTACGCGGAGACTTAATTGAACCAACCTAAGGATATCTGACCCTTACACTCTTATTTTAAGAGTAATGTTATACAACCAATGTAAAACAATAAAGCTATTATTAAGTTTTAATCTATTTTTATTAGGAACTATTTGGGGTCTTTATGTTTAATACTGGCACAAAACTTTTCAGATGTCCTCTGGGAATTCTTTGTGCTCATATGCTGGTTTGACCCTCAAGTGTTAGGCACAGAATCTTGTCAGGTACCATTGCTTGAGTATCTTAGGAGAATAATCCTCAGCTGTTCAGCGGTCAAACAATTGGTAATAGGGACTTAAACCAATTGTTTTGGCTGATGATGATCCTAAAAATCTACCTCCGGTGTTCAAATGCCTTTGGTAGTTTCCAACAGCTCCCCATTTGTTCCACTCTAAACAATTCCTTATAATTTAACTATTGAATGTTGTTCCCTCATCAAACTAATAATTAATATCATTGGGAAGATGCCCAACAATAATTTCATCAGTTGGCCGCTGTTTCCAGTAACATATTATTATAACTTAATCATTGAATTTATTAATTGGTCAAAAGGTTGGATTATGTGGTCATCTCAAATTCCAACATTTCCCCCTCTTGACCAGATTATCCAACGGAAGATAGAACCATTGGGGATGGAAGCCACTTTAGCTTGAGCTCATATTTGATTTTTTATATCTCTATGTCCTCAGCGGAGTGCAGCTTTGTCTGCTCTTAACTTCATATTCTCTGCTCATTTTTGATGACTTCTTATCCTTGGTTGCTACATGTTGCCACCTCTTCTTTTAGGCAGTTCCCATGACATCATGCTGCGCCAGTCCCATCTTTGCATCCTTACTAAAAAATCAACTGGTCCACCTGTACAAACCCCAGGATGGGTCATAATGGCATCTTGCCATTCAACAAGTACCAACCGCAGGACAGGTTTTCATGACTCAATAGTCAACCTGTACAAACCCCAGGATGGGTCCTATTGGCACCTTGCCAACTGTACCAACCCCAGGATGGGTTTTAACATCTTATTGATAAGGATTATTCTGTAAGGAGGGTGTCTATAACTCTCCTGTTTTTAGTGTGGTAGTGCACGGTGCACTAAGCCAACGCAAGGAAACTAGCCATTAATAATAAAGCTGCTAGTGCCCAGAAGAAGGTGCTGGAGCAATAATAATTTCAGCAAAGAAATGCGATAAGTAACCAGCAAAAACTGTTGTGATGCACACGGAGAGAAGGGATAAATGACCCAGGTTGAAGGGTACCTGGGTTGAACCAATGGTGCATGAGGTGATAATCTTACTGTGTCCAAAATGGTAAGGTTAACGAAGTGTGAGACCTCCTCAAAGAGGTTTTTTCACAGGAGCGTTCAAAACATTATAAAATAAAAACTTAAAACGAGGAAAATGTTTATTTAAAAGTTGACCAACAAGGAGTGTTGGTCAAGGGAAACAAAATTATACTACGCTGGAGAAATATGGGGTTTGCTGAATTGGGCCCAAGCACTGACACACTAATAGGCATACACTACCATCCAGATTGGTAGAATACGCTGAAACTGACTTCACACATGTAATTGATTGAAGTTGGATTAGACCCAAATGTGTGATTCCATAAATGGAATGGGTTTTGAAACCCCATTCCTCAACTAACTGAATCAAACCATCTGTGTTTATTACAAAACTGTTCGTTTTAATGCCTGGGCTGACGTAAGGGGCTGGGCATTTGGCACTTCACTAGTACCAACCTGGGCATATTTAGCTTGTACCCAGAGTTGGTCCAGTGCGTGCCTGAGGTCAGAATGAGCCTGAAGCTTCAACTTCAGGGCCTTGTGGCGCCCAGCCTTATCCTTGGGGTTGGTCCCCATTATGATGTCATCTACACATGACATATTCCAGCAGATCTAGTTTCAGCCCACCCTGATCCTGCCAATCGCTCAGGACTCAGGCCATCACTATCTTTTCTTTCATCCATGCTTGGTAGGTGGGAATATCACTAGATGCATCACTGCTCAAAATAAAATCATTTTTATTATTTAGTTTTTATATATCTATGCATCTTTTTATCTTTTTATTTTTTTCATATCTATATTTTTATTTCTCAAGTCCAATAGTTTAAGTGTTTTGTGTGGACTCTATTGACTATGCAACCATCCTAATATTTGATCATATAGGCATTATTTTAACTTGGTATTAATTTTGAACGGTCTCACCCATAGACACCTAACTCGTTTTTCCTTTTTAAGTTTTTTTCTATCATTATTTGTTGACTCAAACACTAAGATTAACTCTGCCAATAGATCTGTACATGATCCCCTAGGCGCACAGATTATCTTAATAAGTTTTACACTATCCAAATTTGTTCAAATCTGATCCTATTTCTTAGCATTATTTCAAACTCAACAGTTTAGCTTAATTCTTCTGATAGATCTGTAATTGAACCACTACTCGTGCAGATTAATTTGGTAACGTTTTTCTTTGTCAAATTCATCTGGTTATTATCATATTTATTGCATTCCTTGCCTTTCTAATTAATTGACTAATTAGGATCAACTGACTTCATCCACTAATCTCTGGATTAATTGCCCATTGTTTTTAATATCATCTAATTCCTCAGGACTTCTCATGGCAAACACAGTTGCAACCCAAGCTGGTCCTGCCAATGCCTTTATTCCAAGTAGATATCTGGCGAAACAGAATCTTGCAGTGCTAAATAGTTTCACATCTAGACAGCAAGGCCTTTTCCCAAATTTTGGGAAGTTTCATCCTCCTCTTGAGGAATCACAACATTCACAAATTGTCATGATTTCATCTTTAAATTTTGGGTGGCAAATTGTCCTGTCGCTCCATTTTTCCAATAGTGGCTAGTTGATTTATCCTTCCACTTGGATACATTGGGTTTTTCCCCATTATGACATGATTCTTCTTATTAACGGCTTTTTCAATGCTCAATGGAATTTCATCTTCTAATTCCACCGTAGTTTAATCGTCCTAGTTAGAATTCCGTCATAAAATTGATTGGGAACATCAAAAGTTGCTCCCAACATCTTCAGATGGTCCACCATCTGTGAGGTCGTTATTTCAGTTACTAGAGCTGCTACCATAATACGATGCAATTCTTGGTAGGGCCAAAGTGCCATCTGCATGGCTATGCGTGCATAAAAGTCAGCCAACACATTTGCTCCTGCCAAGATCTGAGCTTCTTGGTTAAGCCAGTCAGCAAATCTAGCCATGGTCTTGTCTTTGCAGACTTATATACCCATGAACTCTTGTTTACAATTTGCCATCCAAGTAGGGCTTCCAAACTCCAACATAATGGCTGCTTTTGCTTCTGCGTATGACCAGCTGTCCCCATTGAGGTGGGGTAGCACCAGATTCTGGCAGTCAGTGCTAAGACAGTTCATTACGGTCACTGATTTTCAACAGTCTGCATAACCAAAC
Source organism: Massospora cicadina (assembly GCA_022478985.1). Classification (NCBI taxonomy): domain Eukaryota; kingdom Fungi; phylum Entomophthoromycota; class Entomophthoromycetes; order Entomophthorales; family Entomophthoraceae; genus Massospora; species Massospora cicadina. Next base: position 6,361 of record JAKSZP010014759.1, read on the forward strand.
ATGGTCATCTCAAATAGGTAGAAAAATGCTGGGTGTTATCCTGGTAAAAGTTGGGCAATTATGGCATATTTCGAAATTCCTCAGTTACTCAACTCATAGGATATCCTTGCCCAGCTACTTGAGTAGCCATAGGAGTAGCTTCAGGAGTCATTTCTGACACACCAGAAAATGGGTTGGCATATTTTGGGGCAGGTAAGTCTTCCCAAATGGGGGCTTTCATGCTTTTTTGTCATCCTCGTTCGCCTCAAATTGTTCACAATCACATTTGTGGTTTTCCAATTCCTCTATATGCTTTGTCATTTTGCCATTTCCTCATGAAACCGCTGGATGCGTTCTCAATATGCTTTCCATTCAGTTTTTTGGAATAAAAATCTTCAACAAGCTTGCCCCTTTCCGCTTAAAAGAGGCAACTTTTCCACACAGGTCGTTATTCACTGTTCCTACTTGTTTGAGAATCTCTTCCGCCTTGATTACACATTCCTCTAAGGTGCTAACATTGGCTTGAGATGCTGAGCTGAGCACACATTATTAACGGCCTGTAGTTCCACCCAGAGCTTCCAAAGCTCTTCCTTATATAATATCGTTCTTTAAATTGGCTTTTGACAACTCAACTAACCCTGTAGTGAGCACCAATGTTAGAATCTAGGCGCTTGGATGTTTGCTCGCTTCTTGCCATAAATTTCAACTGTACAGAAATTTGGATACTTGCATTGATTAATAATATAGACTGGAAATAATAGTATGAGACTATTATTTTGGTTGGTTGCCCAAAAGCCACGTTGAGTGAAAAGTCCAAAGCTAAACTGGTGCTTCTTCCTCTTGAAATATTCTGGTACTGGTAGGGAAACACTCTCCCTATTCTCTTTTCGCAGAGCCAAGTGGAGACTTTATTAAACCTACCTAGGATATCTGATCCTTAAACTCTTAACCCAAGAGTAATGTCAAACAACCAATGTAAAACAATAAAGTTATTATTAAGTTTTAATCTATTTTTATTAGGGAAGATTTGGGGCTTTTTATAATTAAAATTGACATACAACTTTTCAGCTGTATGCTGGGAATTATTTGCGCTTCTATGCTGGTTTGAACCTCAAATGCTAGGAGCCAAATCTCGTCAGATATCATTGCCTTGAGTTTCTTAGGCAGCATAATCCTCAGCTGTTTGGTGATCAAAACATTTGGTATTAGGGACTAAAAGCCAAATGTTTTGGCCGATGACAATTTTACTCGCTACCTCCGGTGTTTGAATGCTTTGGTAGTTTTATTGGCTCCCCATTTGTTCCACTCTGCATGATTACATATAATTTAACTATCAGGTGTTGTTCCTTCTTCAAATTTATACTTAATATCATTGGGGATGATGATAGACAAAAATCTCATCTCTTGGCTACTATTACCAATATAACAAAATTATAACCTAAAGATTAAATTTATTAATTGGGAAAAAGGTTGGATTATGTGGTCATCTCAAATTTCAACAACATCCTAAGTCACAATCATCCTGAGCAAAAATTAACTAATAAATTTCATGTAATTTGAGCACCGCCTCCTACTGTCTTTCCTTTAGATCAGCAAGTTGCTCCCATTTGATTAGTAAATTGATATTCATAGTGATTCCTGCCAACAATACCATTTCATTAAGGGTTCCAAAATCATGAAGTTTTTTAATTCCACTGTTGGGATAAGATGGGTTAATGTGAAAGAATAATCCTTTTCAATATTCATTGGTTTTTCACTCAGATGCGCCAGGAGAAGTTGGATTTATCCATGGCCTAGTTAAATTATTCCAGGCGCCACCCAGGGCTTTACTCTAATCTCCTCCATGTACTACCAACCTCTCCATACAATTGCTTGGGTATTTCTAAAGTCGCTCCTGTATCAACTATGATCTGAGATCCTGGAGGTACAATATTTATTGTCTTTGTTTCTAATATAATTCCCAATTTTCCAGAGTTTTTTATCAGCAATTCTCTCCGCTTTAGTCCAGCTAATTGATAGTGGATCAGTATAATGTCATCATTATATATCAGAACAATAAAGTTGTTCCTCTTGGTAAGTGGAGTTTCCTCATTCCATTGATAAATGAGAGGCAGCGTTTAACTTAACATGGTCAGGGAATTATCTTTGAAGTTGCATTTGACTCCATAATTCTTAAAAATTTCAATCTCAATTAGAATTTTGTTACTTTGGTTGGCCAAAAAAATAGCTGGAGAGAATACTACCAGGGATCCAAATCTGTTTGGCAGTGCACTATACGCTAAACAGGAGATGGTAGTATCAGGACTGGAGATCATATATTTTTTTGTCTCCAAATCAGGAGAGATTTTCATCTTCTTTAATAATATAGTTTAGACAATAATGTTTGGAACCCCGCTGTCAATTTTTGCTCACAACCATAATTGAATGACCATTATGTCTGTATATGTACACTCAGAGTATCGTAAAATAGTGTTTAGTGAGTTTAAAGTGACATTATTTACTGAATAGAGGGTGTGAATAATATGCGCTGTTAACTCAGACAAAGATCCTTTATTGCACCTAAGGAATTCTCATATTTGCTTCATTTAATTTTGATATCAACCAGTAGATCAAGATTCTCAGCGGATCAGATCTTATCCTCTAGTTGGCATGCATAAGGGTGAATGACCTCCTTATTTTTCAGTTAATCCCCTTTGATCCAGCTCTGGTTATGTTGTTGAAATCTAGGTTGACCACTTGATAAAGCTGATATGGCGCTTCATCATCTACAAAGAAACCGTTATTGTCAATTTCTTCATGCATGATATCAAGAGGAACGGGTTTAACCACAGCTTTAGACTGTTCCACGTCTAGGCCGTGGGTCCTTTTCCCAACCCTTGTGTGGGTTTGGCTTCCACAGCTTGTACCACATTAATCTGTTCCTTGGGCTTCTTGCTGAAGCACTGGGCAGCTAAGTGGCCTTTCCCCTCACACTAATGCAAGCGCATATTGCTCTTGTCCATCCATTTGAATCCCTTGGGTTTATTCCCAGCACTGCTCAATAGGCGATTCCTTAGTGGCTTTAGTGAATTTGTTAGAGTTTATATTCCTGACTGGACTAGGCTTGTAGCTTTGATTAAAGTCCTCAAATTTGGTGCCTAACATCTTCAAATGGTCCACCATTTGTAAAGTGGTTTTTTGGTGATCAGCGCAGAAGAAATCATTCAATGCGAATTTTGATAAGGCCAAAAAGCTGCTTATAACACAATCCATGCAATAAAACTGAATAGTACTTTTGCTCTGACTAAATCTGTGATTATTGATAGAATCAGTTGCTTAATTTGGTAAAGTTTCATCCTTTAAAAAGTGAAGTATAATGATTCTTAATTTCATTTTGACATACATGAGTGACATATGAACCCTTTCATGATTGCAGCTTTGGCCTCAGAGTAGGACCAGCTGTCCCACTCAAGATGAGGCAACACCAAGTTCTGACAGTCAGTATCCAAGCAATTCATAATAGTCAATGCTTTCTGCTTGTCGCCACACCCAAACATAGTCATTTCAAAGAGGCGGAAGAATGCAGGGGTGTTGTACCAGTGAAAATTAGGTAGTTTAGGCATGGATTTAAATTCATTCAAGTTTTCTCTAACTGCTACTTGTGGTTCAACAACCCAACTGATAGGAGTAATTTTGTTAGTCATCTCCAAAATTGGTGGTAAATGCAGTCAGAATGTTTCTAGGAGTTGCTGACTTCCCAACTGGACGTTTATGAGTATATTCTTCAGCATCGTTTGCCAAATATATGGTTTGAATTCACATTTATAGTCTTTCAATTCTTCAAAATGTTTTACTAAACGTTTCATATTTGAGCTGAGTGAGCATATTTGCACAAGAATTTCTTTGTGTTCCATTTTCAGAAATAAAACTTCTCTAATCAGCTCTCACTCTTTTTTCTTTAAAGATTTATTTTGCCAAGTATATTGTTTCTGAATTTCTAAACATCTTCTACTCCTTATTCATTCTTTGCAACTCTCTCCTCTAGAGCAGTGAATTCTCTATGATTTTCTGAATTCAAGGCGTTCTTATTTACGGTTGCATATTCTGCCCATAGTTTTCTTAGTTCGTCCTTGTATGATATAGTAAAAAATGTTTTACTAGAATTGACTTATCTTACTCAACTACCCATGTAATGAGTACCAATTGTTATAATCTGGGTCTGTTGTTCATAATTCCCAGAGGTTAACTTCACAGGTTCATTTATTATGTACACTAATTGCGTTGATTCATAAATAGATATATGATTGATACTAATCTGGAGACTATTATATGTAGCTAAATAGATAAACCTGGTTGATAGGTGGTTCAAGATAAACTTTAATGCTCCACTGGATGCTGAGTATGCTGACAATTAGGATATTCTTCCCTCTTCTGACTGAATTTAATCTAAACCTAGATTCATAGATACTCATCCTTGGATCCTGTCATTCTAAGTCAGCGGAGATCTAATTCAAAGGTCCTCTTCTCTTTTAAGAAAATCCTATCCTTACTCTTTATCACACAAAAGAGTCAACAATTTTAGTACAATAATAATAAACTGAAGATGAATAGGACTTATTATTATATTGGATTTAGATCTGCTTTATTATTATAAAATACCAGGAAATTTATAAAGGAATTTGGCGTCCAACTACTCTATTGGCGCCTCAGTAAGAAAATGGCAGCCGTTACCATTGAACTTCCCTTCAAGGTCTCTTCCAGCGATAGAATTCTCTATCAGGCTAAGAATTCATCAGTCAGACATCCCAGAGACCTAAAACGTAAGGAGCAAAATAACGTGTCCCTAACGTTTCTGCTCAATCACAGCAAACCAACCACATTTAGGTAGCGATCAGTTAAGGTAATGGGGCTCTTTACCCATTATAGCAGGTCATAAACCAACTGGTCGGTTTGCTAGTTGCAGTGTTATCACTAACCTCACAACTTTTATATAAATTCCCAATCAGTTGGTGATAAAACCTAATCAATCCCAATTGGTACATCTAATAGTTAATTTTGATTAGCTATCAGATGATTCATTTGTCAGAAATTCTACCTGACAAGATCTTAGGCATTTAGATGGATCAACCTCAGCAGATCCAAACCCTGCAAATTACCTCAAAATCTGCTGGCATTATTTAATCAAAATTGAAATTATCTGATATCCAAATCATTTGCTAGTGGGACTCCCCAAGCGAACCAGCAGATTATCTAACTTAGGAAGCTGGAAATTTGGGCAAAAATCTCAACATATGATAATAATGAAGGATAGGCGCACTCCATGATTGAAGTTGGAAGTAGATCAAAAATGTAGTAGATGATGGACACAGTCCATGTTTGGAGGTTTGAGTAGATCAGGATTCTCTATTTTAGTAAGTATTGAAGACATTATTTATGATTGCATTCTTTTACACTGTGGCATTTGTACATGCACTATACAAGCGGTTTCCAATATAAAATTTTGAGTGAGCAACAGATAAATAATTAATATAGATGAAAAGAGGTCAGTAATTGAGCGAGGTAAGTTATATCATGATAGTTTATGCGCATTTGTGTTAGAGTAAATAGATAGGGTTTGACCTTTCTTACCAGTCAAAAGTTTACTAAGATGCAACTTATCCCTATTTATATTTGTTTTTCATATTTGGAATAAATATTAGGAATTTCTTGGAGAATTGAAATATTAGGAGTTATAGTGGTTTTGGTTATAAAGTTCAATGATACGCCAAACACACAGATATTAGGTAATAATATCTGGATCCATTGTGAAAAAATGAAATTCCTAGGTCTGGGCTTCACTCTTACTAGGGAAATTACTGAAAGTCCACAAAAAAGATAGTGTCAATGATTTATAAATCAATAAAGAAGAGTTTATTATTAATAATTAAATTGAACACAAATTTAGAGTCTACTAATTATGTTAATTATTTAGCTTGTAGTTCAATGGTTTAGCGCACAAAAGGTTGTAATTGTGGACATCACAAATGGACACCTTTATGTTCCAGTAGCATTGACTATTCTGCAACTAGTAGCATTTCTAATCAGCAGTGGCATATAGTGTTATGAGCTTATATTGATCAGTGTATCTGAATAAGAGCGCATGTAAAGTAACAACTAGGGTACACCTCACTCATAGAATAAGCCTTTGTAGTTGCGTTTAGTATGTCTAATGTTCTTTATCTTGTATTGTATTTTAGTGACTTCTTGACTTCACATTTAATCTTCCTGAAAATTTAAACTTAAGAACTTATTCTGAGAAAATAAGGTCAATATTAGGTGTAAGGTCAAACTTTTGGCATTTTTAAAAATAGTTCAAGATTGATGTAAACTCTAAAATTATATCTATGCAGTTTGTGGTCATATATAGCTTATCATTCAATGAGTCTTTGATATCTTGAACTCACAAAAAGTGAAACTTAATAAGTTTTTGACATTGAAGTGGTTAAAATATAAGAAATGCTGGAAATTTTTAATAGTCAGAAGAACCGCTAGAAACGCATGTTTTTTCATACACAGAATTTATTTTGCCTTATGTGGGTTTTAATGAAGTAACAGATGGGATGATATTAGATTATAAACGTGTTGACAAAGTAAAAATTAAAAACATTACATCACTTGAGCTCATTAATTTATAAAAAACTTAATAAACTTGAGATGTATATTGATGGGAGCCATGTGATAGAAGTTCTTAACGTGTCAAAATATAGTGCTGTGACTCTTTTCAATGTAATGGGATATTTACAGAGTAAATAAACCATAGCCTCCTCAAGTTTAACAAAGATTGGTTAGAATTTTAATAAAAGACGCCATACTAAAAACAATTGAATATTCTAAGCCATTTTTGGAATGACATGGCATGAATAGCTCAAACATTAGAGACTAAAAGATATATTTTCTTGAATAATTTTACTGCATAAAAAATTTGATCTCTTCTATCAAGGTACCTTTGGTGGGATAACTCTCCACAAAATCCTAAGCAACATGTGATTACATATTGTATATGTTTAAGATACTCATTTAACATTAGAAATAAATCAGTTTCATTACTGAGATAAATTAGAACACAGGGAATATTGAGCTCTAATAAAAATAATAATATCTTATTTATGGCTTGTAGGAAGGTTTCAGGGCATCAAATAACCACTGTGGCATCTATGTTAGCTCAAACTGATTCCTACTTAATAACAACATGAAAATTTTCTACCTTTTTAAGCAAATCTAATATTCCAGTACCCAATGGCAAAGAAATAATTGGAAAAAAATGAAATCCTGCCATTAGTTAGAGTATGAAATTGAACCTTTGAGAAAACTGACATTCCTTTAAAGGTATGGAACTAAACTAACAAATAATATATAAAGATTCTGTGACCAACACACTTCTTATGTACTTATAGTAAAGGAAAGGATCATGAGATCTAAGATGGTTTCTTACCTATCATTCAACGGCTGTTTATATTCTAGGACCACCTGAGATTCCTTGACTTTTAGTAATTGATAGAAACTTGCGCATATAGAAATGTTCTTTAAACCTTACTATATACTGGACACACACATCATCCTAAAGTCTCCGTGGCCTGTTATAAAATATGTAAGAATATTTATGATATAAGACTTCTGCTACTTCATCTATTTAGTGTTGATGGTTTTGCTATCTTCGCATCTATTCAAGCATATTTGGATTATCCTCATATCTTAAGTATGATAAGGGTCTACACCCAATTACAGACTCTAATTAGTCAACAGTATGGGGCCTTACATAAGCAGCAGGTCTATTTTATGTGCAAATTTTTTTGGACAAGCTGTAATGATTACTATGAAATTATAATGGGTTTGAGTAACAAAATCAAGTCACTTGAGTAAGTAGGTGGCCTTTTAATGGAAGGATTGGGAGCCTAAGATCTTCAATACTTGAGTTGGTGGTATATTATCTTGAATCTTATATTAACTATAATCTTTGACTTTTGGTAGGACTGAATAATTGAAATGGCATAAAAGTTGTTTCATATGGCATCTACTGATGGTGACGGCAAGGTAATTATAGAATCAGCAATTACAAAATCAAATTGAATAGAGATTTCAGGTATAACAATATACAGCCCATTATATGACTTACCTTATAGCTTAACATAGCCAGTATGATAAATAAATTAATATTCTTTTAGATAAAATATTGATCCTTTTGGCTTATCTTTATGTTGAACTCAGCCATGTGTTGCATATCAATGAGTAGGTTGTGATTATGATTAGATAGCAAAATTTCAGTTGAAGATTTTACTAATTCGCTAACTTTTATAGTTAATAAAGAGTAAGACCCAAGGAATAAGGTAAAGGAAGGTCCTGAAGATCCATGCTCAGTCTTTTACATAAATGTGAGAAACTTCATTTTTACAAGTTAAAAAGATTTTACATTTATTAAAAACCTGTTTATAAAAATGGAAAATGCTTTCACCTTATAAAAACTCAACTAGCCTAAAATCTGACTAAAAGTTTGGAATGGATAAGATAGACATTCTGAGAAATGGGAATATGATTTTAGTCTTAAAGTTAAAGAGGCTTATGCCAAATGAGCGAAATAAAATAGACAAACATCTTATATAAGTAATTTGATTGATGACTCCTTTATCATCAGGTGCCAACAAAAAATCAGGCAACTCAGATTGCTCTAAGGCACATAATAATTGGCAACATAGGGGACCTCTCGTCATAGGCTGACAACTCTTTTTTCAACACTTTATGACGCTTTTTAAATAAAAAAGTATACTGATTACAAAGGATTACACAAGAATAGCTTTCTCCTTTTTTCATTTCTCAGTAAGACATATATATGAGGAGACACGTGCTAGTTACCAAATCATAATGGTGAATTGAGAAACTAATTATCTAAATAATAACCTCCTTGTTATAAATAATTGAAGCAGATGTTAATTTTGAAGGTCAAGTGTAAAAGAAGGGAAGTATAATAAAAAACCAACTTTACCACAATATTGTTATTGACTGGAATGCTTAGTTACAAGCCACTAAACTTTGGGCTTCATAGTGAAAAGTGATATCGAAATCATATTAATTTTCATAATTTGATATTGACATATAAAGTATTACTTCTTTTTATTCAGAGTCAAGTATACTTTGATTTACTTTATAGGGACCGCCTTTATCTGTTGCCAAATGGTACTGACCAACTATGAAAACATAACTGTTGACTTACCAGTTCTCTTTACTGTAATCCAGGGTTTTAATGATGCTCAAATATGCCAAAAAGCAGAGAAGTTATAGAATACTAAGAAGATGGGTTATATGAATACTGTTGAATTGAAAGGATTTAAAAATTATAGTTCAAGTCAGAACGATTTTCCAAGGAGACTTCCATGGTACCCTATGATCAGATCTTTTAAGTCATTTTTGGAATGGCTGTTTTAGTTGAGTCCCTAATTATTCTCGACCATCATTGACATCATGACTGCATTGATTGTAGTTGTCCTTTACATGGAGCAGGAAGCAGAGGGTTAATCCAAAAGGCGTCTTCATCAGTTCCCAAGAGTATGATGATTCATGATCAGATTTCTCAGGTGCACCTTTTGAAAAAAATCTGATCAAGAGGGCTATGTAGTTGACTCATCAAAGCTTGATTTAGCAACTGGAATCTTGATTAGTTTATTAACTTGAATCATAACAACGCCCCCCTCAAGATCCTGTTAGAGGGAACATATGGTTTTAGAAATTGGCCATGAACTTAGTTGACAACAGTCCCTTAGTAACGTCAGCAATGGAGTACTCAGAACTCACATTATGTATGATGCAGTGGGACACTGAATAAAGTTCATTAAGTTTGTTCTGTTAACCCATGGGTCAATGGTGGTATACTAGGTCAATAAGCTGGAAAGTCAACAAGGAAGGTCGTCTAGTGTTAAAGGGGACATCTCTTTGATGATTAGTTAAGATATTCCTTAAGAAGTAAATTCTTGTAATCAGATATTTTTTTAAAATATTTTTGTTGTTAAGTTGGAGTTTTCAAGCACTGAGAATTCCAAAATGGGTTTTACACTACTTGGCAGACAAGGATGCGCCCATATAGGGATTCTAAAGGGTAAAATAAATTATGCAATGAAGCTTTTATGATAAGCAATTAAGGCGCGATGCAAATAGTAGTTCCAGTGCATAGGATTGGAAGCAGCCATCTTCCACAAAAAGAAACTAGATTTTCATTAGCACGTTTTACCACCGCATTAATAAATGAATTATAAGGGGCGGTAAAACTTAGATAGTCCAAAAATTGAAGCTAACGCTTGGACTTCCTGTGAGGTGAAGTTAAGTTAATTGTCTAAAAGTAAAGATTTAGGTCATCTGTGCTGAGTGAAAATGTATCAGATGAGAAATAATGCTATAGCCTTTGCAGTGGCAGCCAGAACAGAAATCTCCTCATTTCACTTAAAAAGTGGAATATAGCAAGTAGGATATAATTATGTCCATATAAACTGGTGAGCGAAAGTCCCATCACATCCTTACTGACAAAATTGAAAGGGATTGAAGGAGCCACCACTTGATGATGATACTGAGGGTTGGTATAATCTTATGTGTGATATGTTAACTGGACTCATAAAATCCTATATTCTTTTAAACATCAGATTGTATACCTATGTTTTCTTAGCTATTTAAAGTCTTCTTCACCGATACATGTCTTACAGTTAAATGTCCTTTATGGATGACATAAGTACAGAAAGAAGGTCATAAGTAAGAAAACCACTTCCCTTCAACTTTCTTATATTTCATTTCTTTAATCTGAGTATTTTTTGTTTATTTTCATAACCAAGTTTAAATACTAAGAGTTTCTAGTTCACACAATTCAATTTAGCCATTTTAATTCTACATTTGTCCTCTTCAGGCGTAAGGCAGCTAGCACTGTCATCCTTGAGAGCCCATCAGCATTTTAGTGGATTGCAGCTGCGCAATGAATAACAGAAAAGTTGTAATTCTGCAAGATTAATGTCCTCCTTGATAAACGTCCGTCATGGTCCTTCATTTGGTGTAACCACTAGAGTAAAGCATAGCCAATGATAACTGTAAAGTGGATTCCATATAGGTATGACTTGAGGTGTTTAATTGTTAGCAAAACAATGAGGAACTCATGTTTGGTAACATTGTAGGTTTGTTTAGCTTTACTTAATTCTTGCTTTAGTAAGACACTGAATAGTTAATTTGGTTCTCATCATTGAATTTCCGAGATAGCTCTGACTGCCATGTTGCTGGCATCACTAAACAACAGAAATGGCTAATCAAAACTTGGATGAATTAGTATGTGTTTAGTGCAAAGGGCGGTTCTAAGCATATTCAAAGCTTGTTTCTGTTAATGCCTCCATCAAAAAAGATATTTTTATGCAAGAAATAGATGAGGGGTTAAGTTATATCATTGAACCCAGGATGACATGGCAATTATAAACCACCATGCCTAGTACTTGGATATCTCTGAGACTCTGAGGGCGTGACACTATCTTAATGGCTGCAACTTTGTCAGAAATGAGATAGATTTTATGCTTTGAGGTTTTATGACCAAAGAATTACAAATTGGATTAAAAGAAAGAACACTCAGAGGATTTTAGTACATAGAGGCATTAAAGAATACTAAAAACTTCCTAAGTTTCTCCAGATGGCATTAGAAATTATCAAAAATATAGTGATGTCTTCAAGGTGACGAGAGGACAGGGCTATTTCAAGTTTCACATAATTTTCCTGTCCATGGCGCATTGAAAAGTTGCAGATGCATTCCAAAAGCCCTGTGGCAGCATGTCTATATCTAGTAGCCCTCATTATTTATAACGTGCATTTAGATTAATCCTCATGAACCAGCTTTACTTTCTGGTATCTGCTGTTGATATTAATTTTAGAAAATATTGAGAACTTGCAATCAGAAGAATTTTTGATATAGGGAAAATGAATATATATCCTTTTTAATCGAGAATTAAGCCTTTGGTAGTCCATACCACCCAATGAAATCATTTTTTTATATAAATTAGCAAGAGGAGAGAGGCCCAGGGGCTACGGGAAGGCACCATCAATCTAGTTTCCAATAATTGAATGAGCTTAACAGCCAACTGATTAGCTTTGACATTGCTCCTGCTATAGGTACGGGATCAGATAGGTCTGGCATCTCCAGTCTTGACATGATGTAGGACGGCACTAATTTTCCCAAAGTCATAGGTGGAAATTAAGATGATATTGTAAAAATCTTCTAACAGCTGCTTGACGGTTCCTTTGTTCATAAGTTAGCTCACACTCAATAGAGGTAGTTATCAAAGCTACAAAAGAGGAGATTCCAGCACAAAATACTATAGAATCCCATAGTTACGCACATCATTGATGGTTTCCACAGGCAGTAAGCAAACATAATGGTTAAGTATTAGGTCCCACAGTCCTAGAGTTATTGATTAGGTTTTCCAGCAACACTGAGATAATTAGAATAGGCGGGATCTAAGTCCTGATCACGTTCAGTACTTCCTTAACAGGGGGATTCCATTGCCTCATATCTATGATAGGTATTGGCTGATACTAAATATACCCAGGGTGTCAACTATGGCCTTGGATTTTGGCGGTATAGAAGTCAGTTTTATAAGAAGATAGGCATACCTTCCTGTTCTACTATAAAAAGAGGGGTATATGTACCAAGGGCCCCTCACATGGCATTCAATTACTTCAGTCCAATTTTCATTCTCCAGGAGGCAAGCCAATATTTGACTTTGACTTGTCATCTTAGGTAGTCTCAATAAAAGTGGGACACTATGTCCCAATAGGGATCAGAACCCACAGTCATAGTGTATAAAGGCGGATTAACCTTGAGGAAAGGGTCCAAAGTAATAGACTATAGGTGGGATTTTGAGGGCAAATCCTGAGGTATTCAGTGACAGCTTACCAAACTAAATTGATAGATAGATTAGGCCCAAATGGACTGAGTGAATAGAGGTAAGCTCTACCATAGTCCATATAGTGGGGTAAGTCATAAGATATCTTGATGCTTTTCATCAATTTAGACGAGATAAATTCTAAAGTGGACCCACCTTTATAATGGCATAAACAAAGAACTTATAAACTCAAACAGAAAATTATGTTACCAAGTTCTTAAGTTGATGGGGAAAGGTAAGAGGCATAGTAGTTTCATTAGAGGAAAAGTAAGCAGTATTGGTTCTTTATTCATAACTAGTACCAATTTTCCTCTTCAATTACAGTGGTATCATACTTGGTAGATGTTGTTAAGGGTTCTTGAGGCGGTATAGCTATGCAAACTTGGGGCGCCTCATCCTTCATGTTGAATGCCCTTTCCCACCTCCTCATCAAGTCTTTTCCAACAGTTCTTGGCGTTATGTTGAAACTCATTACAATAAAGTGCATTAAGTTTTAAATTCTTCTAATTTTCAACAACATGGATATGAAGATGGTTGAGGGAGACAGAACCAGAGGTCTTCAAAATCAATGTGGACGAAAAAGATCTCATTATTAGCTTTTTTTGAATACAGGTGAAATTACTATTTTATCTGATCATATGTAGTTAACCTCAGTATAAAATCCCAAGGCAGAGATTACTGAATTAATAGCGTCGTCCAGCGTGATTCAGTTTATGGTAACCAAAGGTTAGGTTTGATCATAGAACTGACGGTGAACTCCATAGGGCTTTCTCCCTTGCTCATAAAGATAGACATGAACGCCTGATTATGGTTTGCCAAGGTATGTTTATTATTAAACTTCTTAACTAGTGCGTCATAAACTTTTTCTAATGTTTGTTTTTAGAAAAGGAGTCATAATCTCACCAGTCATGCAGTTCAAATCTGAGTGAATATTATTTACATTCTGATGGTCGGTGTGACCTACATTGAACTCTCATAAGCTTTTTAGAATGAGGTGATGATTCCTGATCTGAAGTAGATCTTTTCTTAGGCTAGGTTTAAAGTTAGACACAATAGGTGTGGAGAGTGTATTGACTGCATGGACAGGAACAGTATCAGATATATCAGTTTGTGTATAGTCTCAGGGGACTACTAATCAAATATTCGTCATAGCCCTTCTAGTCCTCTTGAACTTCAGCACAGTGGCGATTTATAGATACAGTTGAGGCCTTAAGAGCTACTTTTTCCATTAGAGCTTGTATTTTATCACATTAGAGGAAGAGCTTATGTTTAAATCTACTGGGTTTCTTGATCATTCTTGGCTGATAACCCCTAAATTAGTTACTGCACAGGATTGGTGTTGTGCAATTCTCCACTTTATCTGAAGTAATATATAATTGATTGATAATAATATGGAGACTGTCGGCACTAAAGTTTTCTAAACTGGTGCCAAGGTTCATAGGTGGCTCAAAGCTGGAAAATTCGGAAAGAGCACTGAGAAGGAAATGGAAAAATGGGTTAGAATACTGAATAATTTATTAAGTCAAAAGGTCTCAATATTTATAAGGTGCGTTGGAACTTGGTGCCTCTGGGATGTCAGGGCCTCATCCATTCAGGATCTTTACTGATCTTCTGGAATGGCCTCCTTGTGGGAATCCTCAATGGATTGTGTCGCTTACCTGACTGATAGGGTGGAAATGTTGCTGCACGTGACTCAGGAATAGGGGAGGAGGATCCTGATATTAGTTTAGCTTGGTTAGGTTCAACAACCAATTTGGAATGGCCCGATCCAGATGTGGGGAATTCAATTTGATCATTATCTTGAATTCTGACAACGCTCCCCTCAAGATCCTGTTAGAGGGGGGAATAAGGCCACAGGAACCAACCATGCACCCGATTTACTACAGTCCCTTGGTTGATGTCAGCAATGGAGTACTTGGACATCACCCTAATAATGACTTTATAGGTCCAGATCAAAGCACATCTAGCTTGTTTTGTTAGCCTCTAGGTCGATGGTGATAAAAGAGAATGAGGTCACCTAATTGAAAATTTGGTAAGGAGGGTCATCCGAGATTAAATTGGGATGTCTCGCTTCCAGTGGTGGTAATAATGCCTTAAATGGCTTGGGCTTGAAGCTAACAATTTCATTGGCTAGAGCCCTCATAGTTAATTAGGAGTTCTCAGGTGTGGAGGCTTCGATCAGTGGCTGGATGCCACTTGTTAGCTGAGGTGCCCACCCATATAGGGCTTTGAATGGGGACATCTTGATGACTCGGTGATAGCTCACCCTGTAGGCAAGCAAGGCGCTGGGAAGATAATGGTTCCAACGGGAAGGATCTGAGGCGGGCAACATCTAGAGGATGGAAATAAGAGTTCTGTTAGTGCGTTCTACCACCCCATTAGTAGATGGGTGGTAAGGGGCAGCGAAACTCTGGGTAGTGCTAAATAATGAAGTTAGTTCTTGTACTATCTGGGAGGCGAAGTTCAATCCATTGTCTGAAAGTAAGGTCTGGGGGCACCCGTGCTAGGTAAAAGGAATGAACAAGGAAAAGAGCTGTAGCCTTGGCAGTGGCAGTGGGAACCAAAATTGCCTTAACCCACTTAGTTAAGTGGTCTACAGCTAGGTAATATATTTGTGGACATGCAATCCTGTGGGAAGGGGACCCACCACGTTGATGCTAACTACATTGAAGGGCCCAGTCGGGGCAATGACTGAGTGTTGAAATTGAGGGTTGGCTCAGTCATGGGATCGGCAGGTCATACAAGCCTCCAAGACCTCTTGGATGGTTTCTACCATCTGGCCCCAGTAGCATCATGACTTCAGACATTTGTGAGTCTTCTTAACTGCCCCGTGACCCACAGTTGAATGGCCCTCCAGGATGACATCAGTTAGAGAGGAGAAGCAGATATAAGGGGGCCACTTCTTGTTGACTTTCTTGTAGAGTAGCTCATCCTTGATTTGTGTGTCTTGTCATTCTGCAGAGTTTGGCCTGAACCTCAGGAGTTTCTAATACCCTTTGCTCAGGCTGTCCTATCAGGTCATATAGCCAATCTTCCTTGGTGGTCAAGCCTGCTAGCCCAGCATCTGAGAGAGACCATCGGCATTCTGGTGAATTGTGCCTGCGCAATGGATAATGGTGAAATAGTAGCTTTGCAGTCATAGAGCACACCTGGCTAGCCAACCATCGGGGTCTTTCATTTGTTGAAGCCATTGGAGTGAGGAATGGTTTGTAATAATATAATATGGGTACTGTAGAGGTAAGGCCATAAAATGTTTGATGGCTAGTAGGATGGCTAGAAATTCCATCTCTATGACGCTGTAGTTCCGCTCAGCTTTACTTAGCATCTTACTAAAATAGGCCACAGGGTGGTCGACCTGGTTTTCATCATGTTAGGCCAGGATAGCCCCAGCAGCGACATTGCTCACATCCGTGAACAACAAGGAAGGTTGGTCAAAGTAAGGTTGAACTAGAACGGGTTTAGTACATAGAGCCATACATAAAGCGTTAAAAGCCTGTTCCTGTTCAGGCCGCCACTTGAAAGGTACATTATTCTGCAGGAGATAGAACAGTGGCTCAGCTAGGTCAGCAAAGCGTGAGATAATCTAATAGTAATATCCCACCATTCCAAGGAAGACTTGAATATCTCATAAGCTTTGGGGGCGTGACATCTTATTTATGGCGTTGACTTTGTTAGGTATAGGTTGGATGCCACGCTTGGAGACCTTGTGTCCTAGAAACTCTAGCTCAGGATGGAAGAAGGATCACTTCTAAAGCTTGATCTTGACAGAGGCCTTCCTAAGCCGTCTGAAGTCTTCCCTGAGATGCTCCACATGTCCATTGAAGATCTGCAAGAAAATGGTAATGTCATCCAGGTAGACGTGGACGCATGAGAGCTTCAAGCCCCAAGGATCCCGTCCATGGCACTCTGGAAAGTGACTGGGGCGTTACAGAGGCCTTGGGGCATCCGGGTGGGCTCAAATAGCCCCAAGTTGGCGATTAGAGCGCACTTGGATTGGTCTTTAGGGGCGAGCTTAACCTGCCAATATCCGCTAGTGAGGTCCATGGCCGAATTTTACTGGGAACTGGAAAGCAGACAGATAATCATCAATTAAGGGCAGAGGATAACTGTCCTTCTTTTTGGTGATGGTGTTAAGTCATAATCCATCACCACCCAGTGACTGCCATCTTTCTTTTGAACCAGCAGAAGAGGGGAGGCCCAAGGAGTATGCAATGGGGCCAGGAGCCCAGTGTTGAGTAGTGTTTAAGTTCCACTGTCACCTGAGCCTCTTTGACCTTGCTTTTTTGGTAAGGCTGGAATTGAAAAAGGGGAGCATCCCTGGTTTCAAGTTGTGGAGGACTTCTCATTCTTCCAAAACCATAGGTCAAGGTTGAGAATAGGTCCAAGAATTCCTATAGCAACTCCTGTACCTTGTGCCGCTACTCATCTGAGAAGTCCTTCCCAATATTAGCATCGATCAGGCTAATAGAGGGTGGTGACTCCAAGCCAAAATCCCAAAAACCCCAAAGCTTTGAACATCAGCAACAGCCCCTATCAGTAAAAGGCGGACATAAGCGGTGGAACTGTTTAGAACTACAACTTTTGGGTTTGTCAGTAAGTTTGGCTAGCAACACTGATATAGATCTGACATACGCTGGATCAAGGATCCTGAGGCAGGTTAGCACTTCTTTAGGATATGGGTTGTATAGGACTTAGATTTCCAATAGGTATCCCAAGGGAACGTTGACATGGACCCGAGTGTCAGCAATGACTTGGGACTTTAGGGGTTACAGTAGTCAACCTGGATAAATAGATCGGCATTCCTTCCTGTCCGTCAACAGCAGGAGGGGGTAGTCAGACTCGAGAGCCCCTGATATGATACTCAAGCCAATCAATTTGGCCGTCATTCTCCAGTAGACAGGCTTGGGCTTTGATCTCTGTCTTAGAGTCATGAGTAGTTTCAAAGATCAGAGGAACTCGATGTCCTAGTAGGGAGAGGAAGCCATCATCATAATGGAGCACTGCAAAATAGTCTCAAAGGAACTGAGTACTGAGGATCAGGTCACAACTGGGATTGTCTAGTGCAACCATGGGGGTGTTCACAGCAAGCTTTCTAAATCATAATGGCAAGGAGGAATAAGCTCCTATAGATCGGGTACACTGTGGGTAGCCATGCCATATTTCATGTAGTGGGGAAGGTCTGGAGCGATCTTGACCCTTTTTCATCAACTTGGAAGGTATGATGTTCACAGGGGAGCCACTGTCAGCTATGGTGAGGACTGGAATCTTGTGGACCTGGATGGTGACTCAGGTAACCAGTCTTCCAAATTGGGGCGGTAATGTGAGGAACATGGGAGAATTATCAGAAGAAGAGTAAGCAGTAATAATGACATTATTATCATCAGATTTTGAAACTCCTTCTTCTGGTATGACAGCTTCTGATTCATTCAAGGAGGATACTTGAGGCTGGGTAGGGATGTCAGAATGAAGCGCCTCATCCTTCAAACTGACGGCCCTTTACCCGCCTCCTTGGGAAGTTATTTCCAGCAGACCTGGGCACTATTTCTGAAACCATTACAGTAGGTGCATTGAGGTCGTGGATTCTTTAGGTTTCTAACCACATGGACCCTAGGGCGGTTAGAGGGGCCTGTAGACGTAGCCTTAAAGTGTAGAGTTGAGGAAGGGATCTCGTTGAGTGCTTCCTTAATATCCTGAATACAGGTAAACCCATTCTTCTGCCCAATCATATGCATTTGAACCTCAGGATAGGATCCTAAAGCAAAAATGACAGCGGTGATAGCGTTGTCCAGGGTGATACAATTCGTTGTGACCAAGGGTTGTGCATGGGCTTAAAAACGGTTGGCAAACTCCATGGGGTTTCCCCTTTATTCAGTCCGATGTCCATGAACGCTTGCTTTTGATTGGCCAGAATTTGATTGCTGCCAAGCTCTCAGATCAAGGCTGTACGGACCTGTTCCCAGGTGTTGCACTCCTTCAAATGAGGAGGTTGTGAACTCCCAGGTGGTGCTGTCTAGGCAGGAGTATATATGCTTCGCCTTCTGCCAATTGGTGGCCTCCTCCATGGAACTCTCATAGGCGTACAGAAAGGAGGCGATACTCTTCTGTCAGTGTGTGAACCTTTCCTTAAAACTAGGTTTAAAGTTAGCTATGATGGGAGTGGAAAGGGTCTTAATGCCAGGGATGGGTACCGGCTCTGAGATCTCAGTTTCCACATAATCCTGGGAAGTCTGCTGATCCAGCCATCGCCACAAGCCTTCTAAGTCCTCTTGGATGTAGTCCCAATTTAGGATGAGGGTGGAAGCAGAAAACTTATTGGCAACCTGCTCCTTTAGAGATTTAATCTTGGTGCTCTGAAGGTGGAGCTGGCTTTTGAGCATGATCAACCGGGTTTTGAACCCTTGACAAGTTTGTTCAAGCTGGGAGATATGAGTGTCTGTAAGCTTAGTGAAGGCACTGAGGTTATCCATCTCATTTGACAATGCCTTGATAGAGACCTTGGGGTCGAGGGGGACTCCATCTGATTGGAGTTTGCACCCCAGCACCACATTTTGCATTTGGTCATGTAGGGCAGCCAGGGGTCTTCAGGTTCACCAGATGTTGAAGGGCCTGGGCGCCCTTGGGATCCGCGGGGTCTTTGGGTCCAGCTGGCCCTGGACGCCCCTTGGCTTCCTTTCAGCCCCCTAGGTCCTTCTGCCCCTGCACTCATGGAGGGGTAGTCATGAGAGACCAGCTCTTGGTAGTGCTGTTGCAGGGATTGTGCCATTGTTTGATTTGGAGGAGACGCTGATTCCAAGTCGCCTCAAGTAGATGAGCGTTTTTGACAAAACTGCTCCTCGAGGTAGCCAGAGATTCCTCTGTCTAACACTACAATTTGATCCCAGATCTCATATATCAATAGCCAGTTTATCAATAATGGCTTTGCGGTTGTCATGCACAAAGGAAGAGGTGGCGTCATAGAAGTCAATGATGTATGAGTGTAAATTCTGGGTGAGTCCCAGTTGCTGGGAGACCTCCTGATGGTGTAACCTGACTGGCTGAAGTAGGTGATGGATAGCTGGGTGGACAAAGTTATGAAGGTAGCGTTCAGGCCCCAGGGCAAGGACCCTGCCAGTAATACAGCTGAGGTGTAGAGATCCTGCATTGTAGAAGGTACAGAAGAGGCACAGGAGCGGCTGGAGTGGGCGCCCAGGGAGTAGATGTCATTTATCATTTGTTGGATGACATCATTGAGGTTTTCATACTAAAATTGGTATTGGATCCCATCAAGGGAGGACAGCGAGAGTAGAAAGGCAGACCAAAATTCTAGCCTCTCCAGTTGTGAGGGCGGCGTTGCATATTTTGAGGTACTAACCCATTGAGTAATGCTTACCAACTGACCAGTCAATTGGTCTTCAGGGCTTCTAGTATTTTCCATTTTTTGTGATAAACGTTTTCACTTAGTACAGCTCAGAGCCTCCTGTAGTGATCACCACTTTTGTCGGCACTAAATCCTCTGGACTGGCGCCAAGATTTGTAGGTGGCTAAAAGCTGAAATTCGGAAAGATCACTGAGAAGGAAACGGAAAAATGGGTTAGAACACTAAATACTTTATTTAGTCAAAAGGTTTTGATACTTATAGAGTACATTGAGACTCAGTGCCTCTGGGATGTCAGGGAATCAGCCATTCAGGATCTTTACTGATCTTCCAGAATGGCCTCCTCATGGGCATCCTCAATGGATTGTGTCACCCACCTGACTGATAGGGTGGAAATGTTGCCGCACGTGACTCAGGAATAGGGGGGAGGATCCTAAAATTAGTTTAGCTTGGTTAGGTTTGACAACCTATTTGGCACGGCCTGATCTGGAAGTGAGAAAATCAATTCAATTGTTATCTTAATTTTCTGACATAGATATAATCCATAGTTGATAAAGTACTAGTAGTGTGTCCAACGCTTGACCAGTATTTCACCTCAGTGTAACCAAGATGTCCTCAATAGAAATTCGTTCCCTTATACCATCTAATTTGATCCACGCTCAGGTCCTGATTTATGGCTTCTCTCTGGTGACACACAGTTGGCAGCAATCCACAATTCAGCTTCCCTTCTCTGGATTTACGCACTGATCCTTACTCTTTATCCTAAAGAGTCTCCCAATCAAATCACACAGCGATAATTTCCTTGAAGAAGAATGTATAGAATGGTAAATTGTCATGTAAAGTGTTGTGTAAGGTGTTATTTAAAGTGTTTTTTATTAAGAGATGACTTAGGGGAATTTATAGTGGGAATTTTGTGCTTAACCCTCAGTTAGCACCTCATCGATGAAACAGCAACCGTTGCCATTGATTTACCCATTGTTGTCTCATCAGTGATGGTTTTCCCCATCCTGGCTAGGATTTCGTCGTTGGACATCCTCAAGACCTAAAATAGGAAAAGTTGAAAATGTATCCTTAATGATTTCCTCTCAATCCCACTGAACCACCCATATAAGGCAAGCGACCTGCTTAGGTAATGAGACTTGATACCCATTAAGGCAGGTTGCAAAGTAAATGATGGATTTGCCAGTTGCAGGTGACATCATTCGCCTTGCAACTTGATCCTTAAATTCCCTTTTGGTCATTGATGAAACAAAACTGATCCTAATTGGTAAACCTGATAATTAATCATCAATCAACTATCTGATGCCCCCATCTTATCAGCAACTACCTGACAAGATCTTTAGCATTTTCCCGGATTGATCCCCAATGGATTCAACCTAGGCGAATAACCTAAAATTCCCCAAACATTGTCACCCTGAAATCAGGGTAAACTGATATCCAATTCACTTTCCTATAGGGAATTATCCCCTAGCAACCCCTGGTATTCTAGTTGGCTGTGAATATGTGCAAAAGTCCCAAAACATCCAACTCTTGCCTAGATTTCCAGCAAAAAAAGGATTGGGACAGGAGAACACCGCTTCAAAAACTCGGTCAAATACTTACTTTTTTCAAGCAGAGTATGATAAATAAGTAATCAACACTGCTTGGGACAACCTTCAGAATGCAGCTCTCTTCCTATTCCTCCTCACTACTGCCTACTCATGGCATGGTTCCAACGACTTTCTGTCATACTGGGATGATCAATTTACTTATGGTAATATTAATCCCAGGATCCAGTTTCCCCCATCAGGGCATATGATCTGATGTCATATTCAGGATTCTTGGTCCAGCATCCTCAATTTACATATTTTCTCTATGTCCTCAACAGGAGATTCATGTCATTGATGTTTGTTTTTTCAGCGAAATTAAGAATGCTCAATTATATTTGCCCTTTTTATTTTATCATAATAACTTCTTAGCTCATATCATTTTAAATCCTTCTAAAAAGAGCTTATCCCATTAATTTTGAGATTAATTTCTCCAAAATTAAAGCTAGATTAATTTAGAGTGCATAATGTTGACTATCATATAAGTCCAACATCCACTCTCTTGTCCAGAGCATATGTCAAATTTGGAGTTTCAATACCAACAACTGCTTATAGCATGTCTGATAAAGAACTTCAGCACTTCCAGCTGATGAGTCAATCTGCGTGTTGGAACCTCTTCTATGATCCTTTCAGGACTCATACTCCCAGTTAAGCACAGATGACAAGTGTTTTCATGGAACTACCAGAAATGGTAACCAACCCCAATAAAACCAGGTTAGAAATTGTCTCAAATGACTCAATACCAATCTCTCCTCTGTTGTCAATTCCTGAGTTAGATTTTAGAACTTTCTTGGATTTGGCTCCATTTGCAGATTCTCCTACAATTATCGTCAAACTTACTAAAGCAATTCCTCCGCTCCCAATTGATCATTCTTCGCCTGATAAGACTTGCTTCCAGAGTTCTTTTCCGACTTGATCAGTATTACAAGCCATATGTTTTGGCCACAGAACTAGCCATCAAAAACAGAGAACATCTTGAGCTCCTCTATGCAGAATTAAGGGCCCAAGTAACTGAGGCTTTGTCCATAGCCCTGAACTCCTCCAATCTCAAAAAAAACATAGATTGAGATGTTGCAGCATATGCACTTTGCTTTGCTTGCCAAATTCTTTAAAGTTGGGCCACAAAACTTCCAGCCTTTCCTGGCTTTCATCGCTCATTCTGCTTCCACTTCCAATGAGCTCATAGTCGTCATCTACAAGATGCTATTCACTCCCTGCATGACAATCTCATTTCTTGCATGTCTACCAGTATCTCCCACTGATGTCTTTAATAGGGGCATGATTTAACACCCCTGCTTAGTATCCCTTGCTTAATGCTGGCCCATGTACCAAATGTTCTTGAAAAATCCCATCAGCAAGTGCTCAAGACCAATCTTTTGGCTCTGGTGCCATATCCAGATTAATCAGTGTTATTTGCCAACTGCCTCTTCTTGTTATGTTGCTTCCCTCCCTGATCAAGGGTATCACATTTGGCATGTTTTAACATTTCCATCTCTCTTCCCCTAGTCAATTTATCACAGGGATAAGCATCCGCTCAACAAACATGGTTTTGTTTAGGTCTAGCCCTCACTAGCATCCAATATCACATAGCTTTTGATGGGTTGTTTACTCCTACTGCAATTCATCCTCCCTCCCCTAAGAGGTGACATAAGTGGAATCATCCCTTGGTCAAGGATGACCAATAAAATTTAATAATTTAAAAACATATTGGATTTTCTATGCTTTTCATTAATTTTTTCCCAATATTTCTATTAATTTTTTATTATTTTTTAATATTTTTTTCTATGGGACATGACCTTGTTCCAGTTCAGCGGTCCATCTTTTCTTATTTTATTCCCCCAAACTGGATCCTAGGTATACTTACACCTAACAGTTTTCTATGGTTCAGAGGTCTCATTTATAAGACTTAAGCATCTAGATTGGTTCAGAAGTCCTTTTTATGACTTGACCAAATCATTAGGACTGAACCAACTTTTTATTTCAGTGGTCCTTTGGGAACTATTTTTTATTATTTTTCTCAATCCATCGCTTTATATACTTAGCATGGACTCAATTTGCTATTCATCCATCCAAGAGATTCTTTATGGAGTAGGCGTCTGTCGCCATCTTGGCGATAATCTCAAATGGACCTGACCACAATGCATACAATCTGCTTCTTCTCCTGAAATCACGCGTATCACAATAGACAACTTTCTAGACTATTTGGTATTATGATAAGGCCAGTTGGTTCTTATCATCTGTCATTTTTGCTCATATCCTTTTCTTCAAAGTCATAATGAATGCTTGTGATTGCATTTCAATCAGGATATTTATCAATTGGTTCAGGTACTGCTAGGCACTCATCTCTGATGTTGGTTTCACTAAATATAAAATTGGGCAATGCATCCTTCCTCCCATATAGTAACACAAATAGCATTATCCCATTGCCATATGATGCTTAATATTGAAGGCGAACGCCAATAAACTCAGGTACATTCCCCATGCAGAAGTTCTTCCTGTGACCAGCTTCCTCAGCGTTGAAGCCTACATCCCACTAACTCATTTTACCCGTCCATTTGTCTCCAGCTGGTAGAATACAGACACAACACCTCATATCCCCATTATTTCATTTAACCGTGGGATCACATGAAACATAAAGTTTTTCCCATTGTCACTCAGCAGGACCTGTGGGCATCCAAGTTGGTATTCTAATTTATCTAGGATGAGCTTTACAGTACTGGTAGCTTCTACTTTCACCAGTGCCTTCATCTCAACCCATCTCATCAGATGATTGATTGCAACTACTATGTACTTGACTCCCCCTGTGCTCATTGTCAGTGGTCTCATCACATAGATGGACATCATATGCCAAGAAAATCCAGGGAGGACCAGTCAGTATCCAGTCATATTCTTAGGGTGGCTTGTGCAATTGACACTCCACACAGCAAGCCAGATAATCCGCAAAATCATAGTTGATTGACTCCAAGTAGTAGTACTGGCGAATATGGTATTTCATTTTTCTCAGTCCTCCATGTCCAACAACCTCATGAGCAGCTTGAACAATAGCCGCTCATTCCAATAGCTTTAAGAATAGTAATCGCTTCCCATTAATCATCTTAAAAATTGTCTATCCATGGTCACAATATTTTACATCACTTTTCAAAGCACACCTTGAATTTCTTGGGGCTCATTCCCAATTTTTCCATCAACCATTCTCTGGAATAACTCATCCGCTTACTGGTATACCATCTGAACCATTGATAACAGTGATAAGCCATCTGCATTATGATGAGAAGCCCCCAATCAATGGACAATCTCATGAATTTAAGTCTGTAACTTCAATGCCCATAATTCCAGTAATCCTTCTGGTTCTCACAAACTTTGCAGCCGATGTAATGAGGAGTGGTCCGTCACAACTTTAAAGTGCATTCCATGGATGTACACCCAAAACTGTTTGCAGGTATAAATGACTACAAGGCATTCATGCTCAGTTACAGTGTAGTTTCTCTCAGCAGATGAGAGTGTCCGGCTCACAAATGCATCAGGATGTTTGTCCCCAAGTTCATCTACTTGACTCAATATGGTACTGATCACCATCAACAAAGCATTAATTTGTATTATAAATTTCTCGATTGAATTTGGATATTTCAAAATTGGAGAATATATTAAATACTGGCGTAACTCATCAAAGGATCTCTAGGATTATTCACTCCAAACGAATTCTTTTTTGGATCCTTCAGTAAATAGAGGAGGGGCTTGGCAATTCTTGCAAAATACTGAATGAATCTCCTATAGTATCTGATTATTCCAAGGAATATTTGGATATCTTGGACACTCTTCAGTACAGCCATTCAATCTATGGCTTCGATCTTTTGGGCTTTTGGCTGCAGTCCACTAGAGTTGATTAAGAATCCCAGATATATTAACTCTTTCTTAAAGAAGTGGCACTTACTCAGCTTAATCTTCAGGTTGGCCACGGATAGTCTCTTAAACACTTCCTCCAAGTGGTGAAAATGGTCAGTAAACGTCCTACTGAACACATTTATATCATCCATGTACACCAGGGCGCATGACAACTTCAAGTCATCTAGTATGGCGTCCATGGCCCTCTGGAATGTCGCAGGCGCTGAACTGACCCTGGGGCATCCTCATCAATTGTAAAGTCCCTGTGCGGTGTTAATCATGCATTTCTCATAGTTTTCTCTTGACAAATGGATTTTCCAATATCCTGATATTAAATCCATTGCAGAGAAAGTACTTCACTTCTCCCATTAAAATAGTGCATCATCAATTCTTGGTAGTGGCTATGAATCCTTCTTCATAATCTTGTTCAGCTTCCAATAAATTAATAACCACTAAATTAAAGCTGTCCTTCTTTTTCACGATAAGGATAAAGCTTGCTCAGGGACTCAACAATTGAACTAAAAGCCCATGCTTCACTAGTTTGCTGATTGCTTCCTCTACTACTGCTTTAGCCGCCTTTGAATGTCAAACTGGTCTCATTCTTATTAGAAAATTTTCCTTGGTATCAACCTTGTGGATTACATTTCTCGTGATACCCAAATCATGGTCGTCCTGGGCAAATACTTCCCAATGCTTGTTGCTTAATTCGAGCACCTCCTCCTGCTGTCTGTCCATCAGATCAGCAAGTTGCTCTTAATTGACCAATAGATAAATACTCTCGGCTACCCCTGCCAGTAATACATTTTCATCAAGAGTCCTAAAATCGTGGAACCTCCTCAATTCAGCCATCAGGATTAGTTGACCAAATGCAACAATTTGAATCTTCTCAATCTTCATTAGGCTTTACTTAAATTCACCAGGAGAACTCGAATTTCTCCATGGCCCAGCATAATTATTCCAGGAGCCACCCAAGGCTCTACTATGGACTTCTTCCAGGGGCTTCTGACTTCACCATACAGCAGCTCTGGTATCTCAAAGTCAACTCCATGTCGACTATTATCTGTGATCCTAGAGGTATGGTTCTCACATTCTTGATCCTCAGCAGAATTACCCAATTTTCTATGATTTCCATCGGCATATCTCGCCACTTTCAGTCAAATAGTTGTATCAAATCAGGACAATGAGTTTATTGTAGATCAGGTTGATGAAGTTATTTCTCCTACTCAGTGGAGCTTCCTTATCATTCTGATAAACTGATGGTAACATCTGAATCAATCTGGTCAATATACTAGCCTCAAAGTTACATTTAACTCCATATTTTTTGTATAAACTCCATCCTCAGGATATCTTAGGCTTGGTTAGCCAAATTTATTTCTGGGGAAGATACCATTAAGGATCCAAATCACAGTGGTAGAGTACTATACACTCCACATGAAATGGTGGTCTTTGGCCCAGCTTCCCCATATTCTTTCTTGTGTTCTAAATCAGGTGAGATCTTCATCCTCTTCACCAGCTTGGTCAAAACAATATTAATGTGCTCTACTGTCAACTATCACCCTAACCCATACTCAATTCACTAGTATATATATACACTCAAGTTATTTAAAATATGATTTACTGAATGTATAGCAGCATTATTAGCTGAATTGAGGGTTTAAATTATTTGCGCTGATAGATCAAGAAACAATTCCTAGATTATGCTAAGGGGTATTAACAGGTTCTTCATCTAATATAATTTTGATCAATTTCTCTGGATTATCTGTGGCTCAAATCTTGTCCGCCAGTTGTCACACATATGGCTGAGCAACCTCCTTAGTTACTTTGAGGGCAATCCCCTTCGCTCTGGATTTTGTTACTGCGTTCACATCTAAATTTACTACTTGATATAGATGAGCCTGCACATCTTTATCCAAAAACAGATCACTGATGTCAATTTTGTTGTGCATAATATCAGGAGGAACTGGTTTTCTTAAAGCTCTATACTGCTCCCTGTCTAGTCTGCAGGCCCTTTTTTTGACTCCTGTGCAGGTTTAGACTCTTTAACTTGAACCATGTTAATCTGATCTTTAGGTTTCTTGTAGTGCATAGCAAAATGTTCTTTTCCTCCACACTGGCAATAGACTTTTTTCCTTCTTATTGATCTATTTAAACTCTTTGGGCTTATTTCCTGGCATGGTTCAAATATATATAACTCCTTAGCACCCTCAGTCCCATTCGTGGGAATTAAATTTCATAAAAGATTTAATTTAAAGCTTCTATTCAGAGCATTGAAGGTAGCTCCCAATATTTTCAAATGATCCACCATCTGAGAGGTGGTAATCTACATCACAAACACAGAAGACATCATTCAATGAAAATCGTGATAATGCTGAAAGGCTGCTTGTAGTGCAATACAGGCATCAAAATAATACAGCACTTTCACCCCAAACAAAATCTGCGATACTTGGTAGAAATTATCAGTGAAAATTGCTAATGATTCATCCTTATGAATTGAATGCCCATGTTTCTTGCTTGCAATTTGAAAATTGTGTGGGCTTCCAAATTCCTTCATTATGGCCGCCATAGCCTCCAAATATGACCAGCTGTACCCCTCTAGATGGGGCAATACTATGTTCTGACAATTGGTATACAGGCAATTTATCACTATCAAAGATTTTGACAATTGCTGTATCTGCACATTATCATATCAAATAATCGGAGAAATGTGGGAGAATTATCCTGATGGAAAGTAGGTTATTTTGGTGTCACTTTAAATTCCTCTAAAATCTCTCTAGCCACCTCTCTTGGTTCAGCTACTTTGCTCACTTGAGGAGTAATTTTGGGCGTCATCTCTGAACGGCTGTAAAGTGGGCGATATATCTGGGTAGTCATCTTTCCAACTGGAGCCTGTGGAGTTCTTTCTTCAGCGTCAGTAGCCACATACTGTGTCTTTAACTCCTCAACTTGCTTAATCAGCTGCTCTATGTCTGCACTGAATTCTCTTAAACAGATGTGATCCACTTCACACTCCGTTTTCAAGAATAATACTTATTAAACTAAAACCTCTTCTTTTTTCTTCAAAGCATTACTTTTCCAAATAATTACTTTCTGAAGCTAGCGACATTCTCAACCCCTTCCTTTATCTTGGTAACTCTCTCCTCCAAGGCAGCGAATTATTGATGATCCAATTAATACAGGCGTTCTTGTTGATGGTTGCCAACTCCACCCAAAATTTTTAAATTCGTCCTTATATGACATTACGTCCTAGTATCTTACTTAACTATACCCCTGCAGTGAGCACCAAAATGTTAAAATTTACTGAGTTTCTTGATTATTCTCAGCTGATAACTCCTAAATTAGCTAACTGCACAGGTTTGGTGATGTGTAATTTTCTGCGTTGTTTGATAGTAACATATAATTAATTGATAATAGTATGGAGATTATTATCTTTAGTTGAATAAAGTACTAGTACTGTTTCAACTCTTGACCAGTATTTCCCCTCAAAATAACCAAGGTGTCCTCAATAGAATTTTGTTCCCTTATATCATCTAACCTGATTCACGCTCAGGTCCTGATTTATGGCTTCTCTCTGGTGACACAAAGTTGGCAGCAATCCACAATTCAGCTTCTCTCTCTGGATCCACGCACTGATCCTTACTCTTTATCCTAAAGAGTCTCCCAATTAAATCACACAGCAATAATTCCATTGAAGAATAATAGATTAGAATGGTAAATTGTCCTGTAAAGTGTTGTGTAAGGTGTTATTTAAAGTGTTGTTTTTATTAAGTTAATTCTTAGGGGAATTTAATTAGTGCGAATTCAGTGCTCAACCCTCAGTTGGCACCTCTTTGATGAAACAGCAACCGTTGCCATTGATTTACCCATCGTTGTCTCATCAGCGATGTTTTTCCCATTCTGGATAGGATTTCATCATTGGACATCTTCAAAACCTAAAATGAAAAAAGTTACAGAAAATGTGTCTCTAATGTTTTCCTCTCAATACCAGTGAACATACCATATTTGGCAAGTGACCTGCTTAAGTTTGGGACTTGTTTTTATTAAGGCAGGTATTAAACCAACTGATTGATTTGCTAGTTGTAGGCAGCATCACTCGATTCATAACTTGATCCTTGAATTCCCAATCAGTTAGTGATAAAACCCAACTGATCCCAATTGGTACACCTGATAGTTAATCATTGATCGACTATCAGATGCCCCCCATTTTGTCAGCAACTCTGACCAATGAGATCTTAAGCATTCACCAGGATTGATCCTCATTGGATCTGACCCAGGCTATTACCTAAATCCCCCACCCATTATTACCCTGAAATCAGGGTCAACCAATACCCAATTCACTTTCCTATAGGAAATTACTCTTAGTGACCCCTGGTAATCTAGTTGGCTGGAAATATGGGCAAAACACCAACATCTATTTTAAAGTTGCTTGATTAAGTCCCAAAGCCATATCTAGTTTGTTTAAGTTGATAGATTATATTATCGGTGATTTTAGCAAATTTACTAAAATGTTCATCTCATCCAACAGTGCATCAAGCGAGACTCTGGGTTTAAGTGGAACATCATCCAGGGTGAATTTGCATCCTTGAGTTTTAATTTTTTATCTGGTCTTATAGGGCTGCTAGTTCAGTAATAATAATTTGTCTCCATAATTTATTTGGATCATCAAGGGTTGGCTTTCAAGGAACTAGATGTTCCTTCATCTCTATGAAGGCCCTCAGGTCTGATGGGCCCTATAGGTCCTAAAGTCCCAGGACGTTATCATACAAGGCCAACTCTTGATAAAATTGCTATAACAACAGGAGAAGGGCGTTAAACTTTTTCAAGGCTTTGTCTCCAGGAAGATTTCAGAGATAGCATATTTTGACAAAGCTGGTCCTCAAGATAACCTGAAAAACCCATTATCCAACATAAAAAGATGTCTCTGATCTTCACTGAGTAATCAGCAATTTCCAAATGATAGTTTTCTGGCTATTGTGGACAAACAAGGAGGTAGCATTGTAGAAGTCTGCAATATTTAAATGCAGGGTTTGGGGGAATTACCAACTGTTGAGTTACTTAATGATTTAGTACCAGTACTTGTAGGATGTGATGTTTAAGCAAGTAAAACAAGACTCTGAAAATAACGTTTAGTTCCAAGGGCTAGATCTCCTGATGAAAGTACAGCTGAGGAATATAGATCTTGTATGGTAAAATGCGTGATGTGGTTTGAGAGCGGCAAGAATGGTCTCCCACAGAGTATATACTGATTAGTAATTGCCTAGTTATTTTCATTGATAATCTCATGCTGAAGTTGATACTGAGCTTGATCAAATGATGGTAGACTACACTCAAAATTGGCCCAAACGTTTACGCTTTCAGTCTGCAAAGAGGTTACTTTTAATTTGGATATGTTAATACATTGGGTTACGCTTTTTGGCTAATTGGCAGATTGATTTTCTTGGTTGGAATCTTAGTACATGTTCATGCGATGGACGTTTTCACTTTACAGCTCAATGCATCCTGTAGTGAGCACCGCTTATGTCAGCATATCAGTTTTATAGACTGTAAGACAAGGTTCTAATGGGGCTTGAAGCTGCTAAATTTGTGGGGCAGCCATAAAGGACAAAGAAGATGGGTTATACAAATTAAATTTGTGAATTAAAATGATATAATATTTATAGGCAAGTCAGGGCATGTCACTTTGAAGATTTAACATGGATTTTACAATCAGGATCTTCCAAGCCATTCCAGATTGACTGCTCAATTGAGACCCTCATTGTTCTCCATTGACAATAACCATGTGACTGCATTGATCAGAGCTGTCCTTTTTGTGGCGCAAATGTGGAGGGGGCAATCCAGAAGGCATCTCCATTATTCCTATGCGTGTAATAATTCAAGGTCTAATTCCAAGATGCTCATTCTGTTAAAGATCTATTTATGATGGTGCGGTAGTTGGCACATTGATGCTCAATTTGGTAGCAGAAACTCAATTTGTTTACTATCTTAAATACTGATAATAATTTTTTAGCAATCTGGCTTAGAAAAGAAATCATATGCTTATTTTTTTGTTAAATGGTAGCAACCCATGGCACTATTAAATACATAAAAGAAGGGGAGATTGTTCTCTTTGCCAGGAGTTTGTTTTTGCAAAAAAAAGACATTAAGTTTTTGTAGGCTGTAAAGAGAACATGTATTGTTGAAAGAGTTAGACAATCTTCAGAGGTATCAGTATCAGACATAACGATGGTTATAAAGAAGGAATAATGAGTATCCAAAAATATCTCTATGAATATTCTCACAGCATTAATATGAATGACTTTTAGAGTCTTTGAACAACATTATATAAAGTAGGATTAAGTTAACCTTCTGAATTTTGAGAATAAGCTTATCTCATTCATTTGAAGTTTAAAATCTTGCAATAATAAATTGAGATGATCACTACTACTATTTCAGGAAGAGAATATAACTCTTGCTATTCATCTAAGCACACAAGAGATAGAATTCATTAACTTCTTTTTGCAGCACTTTAAAAATTAAGACAGAATTTAAGGATTTTCCTTTTTACTCAACCACTTTCCTTTAAAAAATTTGTCTAATTGTTGCGCCAAAAATATTACTAAATTTTCTAAAACAAGACTCAGAACTATCTTAAGAGAGATACTACAATAAATATCAGAGGAGTAAGGATATATGTGAGGTCTTAAAGACCCATTAAACCCATGGGGCCTTAAGATACTAGAATATTAGATAAAGCTATAAGGGTTTCATGGTCTTGGATGCCCTTCCAGAACAAATGATGGTATCTAGTTCTGATACTTTAAATGCTCAATGAAATACAGAGGTACAGGAGTCAAAGCCATATGTAATCCCAGATGCCTAATTGGTCTTTCCTAAATATACACCCTACTAACTAAATGTGTTTCAAGCTATCTGTTAACAAGTAATATGATGATAAATTTAGAAAATTGACATTAAGCAATATTAATCTGTTTATAAATTTCTTTAGCTAAGTTCACCGATTATCACATGTTAACTGTCAGAGTTTTTAACAATTGAATTATGGTGCAACACCTCATTACATTATTATATATGTACATCAATTTTTTCTATAGATACCTGGCCATGTATTTTATTAGCAAACTACAATTGTCAAAATACCATCACAATTGTCATGACTAATATAGGATGTACTTTCATAACTTTAATTAATTTATAATATAACCCTTTCTATTGCTTTATGTTTAAATGACTGGACTTAGATTTTTCATTTCAAAAAAATTTGTTATAACTCCATTCCATGTTTCTGAAGTCAACAAGTTTAACGCCTACTTCCCCCTTGTGTGGCAGTAGTGCAATGCCTCCTAGTGTCTTTTTATTGATAAAGCATATTCAGACTGTACAAAAATGCCAAAATTAATGGTCACATTGTCTAAATCTTGAGCATAACTCTCCATCTTATGAATTCACAGGCGGTGTTTTTTAGCCCCTAATGTTCCACCAAGAAATTTACAGTTTATAACAAGATTAAATATGGAAAACTCTTTCCCTTTAATATCGCATCTATTACTCAAGGCCAAGGAAATGTTCAAACCTACCATTATTTGATTTCCGCCACTTTAATAGTTACTTTGACCTTGGCTTCTCTTGTATAGACCATGTCACTGTTGTGGTGAAGATGGCCCTTGTCCTCAAGGGCACACACTCTTCACCACTTACACGCAGTTTACTGCAGACACCACTCTTGTTTAATTTAAAAGTCTGAAAACCACGTCCCCCAATGCGTTCCAGCAGAAAATTTTTATTCCTCTTATGGTGTCTACCTTGTCTTATTCATGTTCTTAAATAGGGCCAGCTGCCTCATTGGGCCTCAGGCTTTGACAAATCTTTTACTACACTATTATATCACTTATCTAAAACCTCTCACATACCATAATATACTTGTAAGAAGAGTGTCTAACTCTCCACGAATAGCTATTATGTAAATCATACTAAAGCTACCTAGTATGGTATCAACACCTTCATAATATACAAATAAAACCAAAAAACCCCAGGCGGAAGTAACCTTCAAGAGCAGAAAATGGTGACAAGTGATAAGCAAATATATAAAAACTGTTTTTATTTAAGGGAAGATGACCAACAGAGAAAATGGTTGTGGTAAAACTAATATAAGGAAAATTGGGAATCTGGACTATGATCAATTTGTTATGCTTGGAAGTGATTCTGGCCAATAAAACGAGGATACCACTGATGGTAGTTTTATAGCTCAAGTATACACAAACTTGAAACATTGATTTAAACCAAAAACTGCCTTATTAGTGATATTAAACTTTGGAAACAATTTAATCCATGTTCAGAAATAAACATAGTAAATCATAATTGTTGTGATTGGTGCTTAATCATCAATACACAGCTTCACAGGTCTAAATCTTTGTATGAGAACAAAGGGGACTATATGAAGACAGTAGCCCTACAATAAGATAAAAAAGATTTTATCACTAAAGATTTTAATTAATAACTTAAACAATTTAATGAAAGGAAAGATACCTTTTAAATTTCTATTCCCCAAAACTTTGCTTTCTCGTTGCAAACACTTTTGCAACCTATTCAATTCAAGACTAAATCTAGTTTGATAATATCACAGAGGAGAATAGTCTGTGCCCATTTCAGGGAGAAGTTGGGCAAGCAAGGTAAGAGGAGCAGGCGGAAGGCCCGCGGCCTCCAACGTTCAAAAACGCCCCAGAGAATCTGACGGAATAGACAAAAATATCAAAAAACTGGCGGTCACAATTTCCCCGGAGATACTCACATGGCAAGCATGATGCAACCAGTACATCAACACGCCACACTCCCAGCCACTTTTGTCGGTGGAATTTGGAGTCCATGTGTATCTGGACATCCAAAAAACAGCCTTATAGAAAAATTTTGTGAAAATGTACACAAAATTTTCCTGGCCGCGGTGTACGTTGCACCTCACTCCATGTCACATGGTTGGCTGGACCTAGGTTTTGAAAGCAAAATAGCAGCAGACGAGGCTGCAGCGGTGCGCATAGTGGTCAACCTCCCCAAAGGGCAACAGGTCGATGAAACCAAATGCACCAAATGGACAAAGTCAAACCAAATTTTCCTCACGTTTGACTTTTTGTCTACTACAGTAAAACGTGACATTTTGGAGCAACACCTGAAAGATGATCTCGCCATATATGGCGAAATGCAATGCTTCACGCTGATGCCACATCTGTGCACTGGCAAAGCCATCGCAGTTCTGACCCCAACTGAGGAGATCGCGAAGGACCTAACTCAGATCCTGCACTCCACTTTTATTGATATTGCAGGGCATACCACCCACCCATTTTAGGTAACCATGGACAGCGCGCCCCCCATTTGCACCCACTGTGACATGTTTGGCCATAAGGTAAATGCATGCTCCATCAAGGAGGGCGTCACATTCCAAGAGCACCCCTCGGTGGCCATGGCCAGCAGAGAGGCACACTACGAACCAACTGTAAGCACCAAGGAGGCTTTCCTGTGGGGAGCACAAGGCTGCTACCTATTGGTAAAGCCCATCTCCCCGCAGGAGCAGAAGAAGGCCAAGCAGGCCCATAGGGCCGCGGCCAAGGAAGCGCCAAGGCCACCACCGCCATCCCATACTCACAATGCCAGGAGGACATGGAGACCTTCATGGCAGAAGCAACTCAGGAATCCATCATCCAATCAGATTGGGAAGCCCATGCTGAGCGGGCCACTCAATCTGAGGATCTAATGGGAGATTTGATCTCACCCAATCGCTGCACCCAAGCTCCAGTCAAAACTGACTTGGGACCTATCCCAACTGAAAATTTTTTTTTGACCCACTTGACGGTGCACCGAACTCATCCACACCAAAAAAATTCATCCGACGTCAGGAAAACAAAAAGTGAAGGCCAAAGCCAACGCGACTCTTTTTGCAAAAATCAACAAAAACCCCAATAGTGTTGCGGCTAACACCCACACTGCTGTGAAAGCCCATGGGGTCCTTGAAGAGGCTGGTGGGCCCAGGGGCCCACCCCCTCACACCTAAAGTGCGATGGGGGAAACCTTCACTCTAGGGACGTTGAATATCGCCAGACTCAAGGCCTCCCCATCCTGGGCTAGGAAACTGAGTTTTTTACGACACAATTTACCCGTGGATATCCTGGCCATCCAGGATTCCCACTGTCCACGAGGTTCTGAGGAAGCTTGGAAAACAATGCTCCTCCCATCCCTATCCTTTTGGTCAAAGCACTGTGGGGTGCTAATTCGGAAAAATAATTTTTTCAAATTCACATCCTCAGAAACATTCCTAAATGGCTGAGTGCTCGTCGTCACCTTCTCGTGGGCTGACGTTGCACATGCAATTGTCAACATCTATGCCCCAAAGGTGCACATGAGCATTGGGAATTTTTCTCGTCAGTCAAATCCCTCCCACTACCACCTGATTCTTTCCTAGTTGGTGACATGAACTGTTGGCTAACCTCACCAAGGGCTGGTGGTCTCCCTCACCCTACGCCCCACAGGGTCATGTAGAACTACGCGTTCTAAAAGCCACCCTTAGGTTAATGGATATGCTGCTGCGACATGCCCCACTGCTCAAAAACATGATGCGTCCCCACATCCACAATGGCCAATTAAGGTCCATGACCCGCATTGATTTTATTCTAACGCCAGCAAAAACCAACCCCACATCTCCCACTTTAAAACAATGAAAATGGAATTCTGCGACCACCAACTGGTCATGATAACCTACCACTTACCCATCACAGTTGCAAAGGCCCCACATTGGTGCAAAATCTGCCCCCCCCTGAGCTCGTGTCACCAGGATTTTCCACGTGGGTGGAAGAGGCAACTTTGGCAAGATTGTTTGTTGCACCATTTTGCGCGGACCCCATTTCCAAATGGGCAACTTTCAAAGAGGACGCCATCTGCCACTATCGCCATCTCTCCTCCAGATGCTCACGAGCCACATCAGCGGTTATCTCGCGCGCTCTGGTGGAATTGGCCCACTTGGAGTCCAACATTCTAGCCACAGGATACAGCCCTGCATGGGGCTGGAAGTGGGCGGAGACAGCCACCCACCTCAATGCACTCACAAGGCAACACAAACATCAGGTTTTTGTCCAATACAGGGCCACACGCATCACTAAAGGTGACAAGTGCACCGCATACTTCTTTAAAAAAATTTTCACACCATGCCAAAGTGTGGCCTGCATACAGGTGCGAAGATCGGATAATTCCATTGTGGACACACTGGCCGAAGTGGCAATTGAAACGCAAAAATATTACTCCAACTTATGCCGGGCTGAACCAATTCAGCTGGCCAAAATGGTGAAATTTCTTGACTGAGCTCATATCTGCACCATTTTCCGATACCCAGAAATAATGAATTTAATTACTCTGAACGAATTATGGACAGCCATTCGTATAGTGCCAAACCAAAAATGCCCAGGCCCAGATGGCATTCCATATGAGTTCTACAAAAAATATTTCAAATATATATCCCCAATGCTGCTAGCCTCACTTAACC
The DNA here is from genome assembly GCA_022478985.1 of Massospora cicadina. Taxonomy (NCBI): domain Eukaryota; kingdom Fungi; phylum Entomophthoromycota; class Entomophthoromycetes; order Entomophthorales; family Entomophthoraceae; genus Massospora; species Massospora cicadina. The sequence goes on from JAKSZP010014759.1 coordinate 43,585, forward strand.
AAAGCCTATTGGAAACGCGCCTCCTACCAGGAGGACATGAGGCCTTTACTGTCACACTCTTCAAGAAAGGGGATAAGCTTGACTTAGCCAACTGGCGCCCCATTTCTCTAACAAACACAAACACCAAAATTTTAACAAAAATCATGGCTAACTGTTTAGGGACTGTAGCATCTGCCACCATCTCCCCAGAACAATTCAGTTTTATCCCCAGAAGGTCAATTTGGGATAACGTGCACTCCGTGGCTAATGCATGTCAGTCCACAGCCTCTGGGGCACTGGTATTCTTGGACCAACAAAAGGCCTATGATAGAGTAAACTGGTAATACCTAAGGGCCTGCCTCCACTAATTCCGCCTACCCCCCCGCTTCATAAACTGGGTAATGCTGCTCACGGAATCTGCGACAATGGCAGTGCATGGTTCAGGCTTCCTAACAGAAGTAGTCCGCCCTCAAAGGGGCTTGCGACAAGGGGACCCCATCAGCCCACTCTTATACAACTTCAGCCTTGACCCACTACTGCGAAATGTGAATGCCCAACTCACTGGGGTCCATGTGCCAGGCCAAACCCCAGTCAAGATGATGGCATTTTCAGATGATTGCGTGGTGGGGGTGTCTAATAACAAAGATGCACGCGCGCTTGAAGCCCTCATCCAGGAATATTCCCAGGTAAGCAACGCGGCACTGAACCCCTTTAAAACTGAAATAATCCTCCTTGGTCAGTTTCAGAACTGGTGGGCCCCAGCAATTAGTTCCCAACCCGGCCCATCTACTCGCCCATGTCCACGCCTTACTAACTCAACACACACAGCTCCACTGGTGCTCCCCTTCATGCCACGTCCTACCATAGGACCGGTGCGCCATCTGGGCGTGTGGATGGAGGCAGGCGGATATGCGTCAGCATTAATGGAGTGCCTATACTGGACAACGTGACGAAGCGAATCGCCTCTCTCAGAGCCCACCTTACTACCCTCACTGGCACAAATGTTCTTGCCAACTCTATGCTCCTATCCAAAGTCAGGTTAGAGCCCACGCTATCCCCTTCTCCCCAAGCTTCTTCAAATCCCTGTATGATTTGCTGCAAGGATGGCTTTGGTCAGGCCGCCCTCCACCAGTAAGGCTAGAGGTCATGTTTGGCCCTCATCATCAAGGTGGCATGGGCCTGCTTGACTTCAAAGCCCATGATGCCAAGATCCTGGGCACCTGGATTGCGGCCGTCACCGCTCCTACACTCACATCCCAACACTGGTCCCGCGCAGCCCACTCCAACTTCTCCCGAGCCTTGGGCCTCAACAATCCATCAAACCCCAACTCCCTGATGAAATACCTCGCATCACACACATCGGCCACAGGTCCTCACGGGACTAAAACCCACTATAAACGAATCCTACTCTCCATGTGAAGCACAGAGTGGAAAATTCGCATTAGTGGACATACAACCTGAAGAGGCCGCCCCTCTCCTCAGTTCACACAAGAGGTACAGGGGCTACCCATCCATGATGGCATGATCCCCATTTGACCCCATGTCCTATCCAGGGTGGACTACCTGGACATGATGGACATCCCTTATTCCACTGAGACCCAAAAGACTATCTGGAAATACGCACACCATCCTATGTTGCAGCCTCAAGTCCGCTCCCATGTGTGGCGCTGCCTGAGGTGGGTGTATTGTACAGCTGAGCGCTCTAACGCTTTACACTCATCCTGTGTCGTGTGTGGCCAGTATGGAACGCTGTTCCACCGCCTGGAGAAGTGCCCCACCTCTAAAGTGATATGGCGCGAAGTTCAACGTCTGCTGGGCCAGGATCAAACGCATCCCTTCAGTCTGTCAAGAGATATGTTTGCTTTATCAATGGCCTCCCCCTTCCACCCTCCCTCCGTGCTCTGGTGGTTGCAATCGCCATGTGGACCATCCACACGATTGTCTTAGATGCCATCGCAGGCTCCACCCCCACCCTCCCAGAAACTGTCCACAGATTCCGGTCTCATTTGGTGGACCACTTTCAAGTGTGGATGTTTGGATATCTCCCACCACGTCGCCGACAGCTGGTCTCCTCCTGGTTCCCAGTCTGGTTCATCAAATCAGACCCCTTCCTCCACAAGTGCTCAATAGTGGCTACGGCCCCTTCACACGTTCCCTCCCCTCCCCATAAGTGGCGTTCCCGCTGGCAACAAGAGATAGCATCGCTTCTTTGGGGTGCCTCCCCTGGTACTAAGTTTGTCTTTCCTGAGTCATATTTGGAAGTGTCCGTCCCATGGTCGGCCTTCCCCGCAATAAATTTTAAAATTTAAAATTTAAATTTCTATTCCCATCATAATAAGCTACACATTAGACTACCAAGCAGTGTATAGTTATTATAGAAAATGATAGACCGCATTGTCTTGGATTTTGGGGGGAAACCCAATATGATTGTTTTACGATTGTTGGGGAAGATAGAAATTTATAATAAAAAGGGGACTAAATTTATGATGATGAAAACCTCAAAAATTAATAGTAAGTGATTCATGAGATATTGCCAGTGGGGTAATAAGGTTTGATCCTCAGTCACTTTTCTTGTCGTGTGCCAGAGTAAATTATTAAGTAAATCAATCACATCAGTTTCTAGCAACATACAAAAATGTAGGCGTGTGGCCAAGGCAATCTGCCATAACTTAATTTGATGGATAGACAGCAGTGTCTAGGCGCTCCATTTTAAACTAATACAGAAGATTTATATTGTCATCAAGGGCGAGAGATCAAAACCTAAGTCTAAAAACAAATTACAATAAAAAAAGAAATCAAAAGTTGGCCAGATTAAATTGCAACTTCTCCCCATACTTGACCAAAATTTTTTAGTAAAGAAATGTGAGAGAGCTAGGCAGTGACTAGAAAGATAGGCTGCTAGGCCAGGAAGCACATAAGCATAAGCAATTATCTAATGATTCTCAATGTGCACTGGGTAAGAGTAGGTGTTCTCCAATGACACCTTGATTTCTCCTTGGTGGGGATAAACTACGCCAGAGTCAAAGATAGGATACCTTTTGAATCAGAAGATTAGCGGGAGAATCTTACCATACAACCCTTCAGGAAATTGCAGAGTGATAATTTGTCTGATGAGGGCCTGATGCCTTGGTTAAATTATACACTTTTTCTAGCACGGAGTGGGAACCTGTTGGACTTTGTAATATGTTGAGGTAAATTTAAGGTGTTTTACCCAACTTTACAATATAATAATAATTCCCTTGTAAGACTTATTATCACAATTAAGAAAGTTGTGATGTGGACTCAAACTAAGCGAATGATTTAACTTCTACTGGCTCTAAAAGCCGTGTAGGAATTGTATGCACGTTGGCACTTAGTCTATGCTTCAATCTCAACAAAAAAATCCACAGTTTCCTCATTTGGCTTGGCAGCGCAATCTTAGTGTAATCAATTGAGCACTCAATAATTGTGCCCGCCAGGCCATGTTCATTGTTAGCAGAATCTGGGGTATAATCCAGGGCTACACATTGTTCACCTACCTCAAAAGTTTTATTTTCAAAATTGGCTTTTAGCCCATGTTTACTCAAAAACGAGGCACCTATAATAACTCATTCTTAATGTATGGTGAAATGATGGCTAGAGCAGACGAAATTTTGTACCAAACCTCAGCGGCAAGGAGCTATACGCCCCTTAAGGAGTCGTGACATTAGGGCCTGTGGTGCCATATTCTTCATGTTGAGCAATATGAGGTTTGGTATCCAATTGTTTCTAGTCTTGAAAAAACTATTTTCATGGGGGCTTGCTGTCCATGATTGCCTGAACTGGATGTTGTACATACTAATATTAATTTAAGGTCCTCAGCATTATTAACAAGACCGGTGAGAATGTGAATGACAAGTGTATATGCTTGACTTAAGCAATAAAACAAACTATTGGTCACATCAGGACATGAAGCCACAGCAATCTTGGTGTTTATATTCTTAGGGGAAGTTTCCCTAACAAGGGTAATGTACATTGACTTTTGGTCATTACCTTGAATTTCCAAATTTTTGGAAGATTTAGTATTAACAGTTCTACTACGCCCAAGATTTTCTCAACTCCTTATTGGGGATCACAATCAGTAAATGAATACTAGACTTTTTCTTAGAGAGTTTGGTTTAGGAGCACTAAAAGCAAGGGTGCAGCGCTGGAGGTAGTTTACCATCTCAGTTAATGTGATATTTGAATTCATAACAAGTAGCATGGCATGATACAATTTTAAGCGAGGCATACAGGAGTGGCGAGAGATTTGAGTGTCATTTTGACTCAGAACTTGGGTCTCATATAACATTTGAGCCTCATAGTAAAACTGATCAGCAAAAGCTAACTTCCTTACCAACTTTGAAGCTAATGGATAGGAAAGTGGTTTTCCATCCTATCATTCATTCTTCTCTACCAAACTCATTAATAATATTGTTTTTGGCGTTGATTCAAAACATATCAACTTCAGTTATTTTCAATAATACTAACCCTTAGGTGTAGGGATCCAGTAAATTCATCATGGTGGTTAAATTAGTGTGGTCATCGTTGTTCCACATAGTTATATCAAATAAGCATACAAAGGTGTGGATGTTCATACGCCTATTAAACTTGGACAAGTTGAAAGGGTTAACTGAAAAAGAGGACACTGAAGTAACTTATGATTAGCATTAGTGGAAGTGGCATCCACCGCGGCTGGGCTGTCAGTAGTAGCTGATAGCTTTTCAGTAGTTAATACATTGTGCACAATGGCCAAAACATCAATAACATTGTCAGAACTAAAGATAGTAAATTGGTTTCGCTAGTCAATTGTATATGCTTATGAGTGGTATGCTTAAGATCTTGGCAGATTTTTTTTACTACACTAGTAAAGTGTTAACATTCCACCATAAGTTTTTGTTCAGCCATGTCCTAATTCTGGATAGACCAACTCATTAAGAATTTAAATCCCTTACTTCTTGTGCCAGAAAATGGACCAGGAGGCTTTTAGTTTTTAACTTTCTGATATATTTTAGCAATAATGGGAACTTTTTCCCCTGCTAGTTTATTCTGAAAAAAGTGCTTTGGGGAATTGGGTCACAATGATGGAGCTGGATAGCCCTATTTTTTGTTTGGGTTCATCATAAGAAATATAAAGAGGGTTGTCTGACAGTTGTTACTAGAGGCTTAGAATTTTATGGGTTTGTTTATAGAAGAAAGGATACCAAAAGTGGCCCTGTAGTTACAAAAATGTTGTGGTTTGTGCTTAGGCGTTGATACACTACTGCACAGGTCTATACTTTTATATAAGACTATATAAGGGACTGTATGAAGATAGTAGCCCTACAATAAGATAAAAAAGATTTTATAAACAAAGATCTTACAAAATAGCTCTAACAAGCTAATGAAAGAAAATATCCATTTAAATTTCCATTCTCATCATAATAAACTACACAGTAGATTGCTAAGCAGCGCATAATTATTCTGCATACTAATAGATATCATTGGCTTGTCTTTTAGGGGGAGCCCCTTAATAAAATTTTTAAACTGGTGGAGCAGAGGAAAAAGTATAGTATTAAAAAAGAGAGTCAATCTATGATGAAGAAAATTCTCATAAATTGTAGGTAAGTGCTTTGGGGTATTTCCGGTGGGGTGATAATAAGTTTTATCCCTAGTTACTATTCTTATCTTGGGATAGAGAAAATTGATAGTAAATTAATTTTATCAATTATTAGCTGCATACAAAACGTAGTCACATGCCAAGGTAATCTGCCATAACTTAATTTGATGGATAGACAGCAGTGTCAAGAAAATCCATTGTAAATCAATTTAGTAAATTAATATCAGCGTCAAGGGCCAAAAGAAAAAAAATTAGTCTAAAATACTAGTTACGATAAAAATAAATTAAAGGTATGGTTAATCAGACCAAAATTGCAACAATCATCATTTACACTATAATGAGGTCAACCTCGTCAATGTAACATCTAGAGCCCTATCACGCGATTCCTGGGGATTAACCTGGGCTTGATTGACCTTAACTCAGCGTTTATCCACGTTGTATCTAATTTCAGAGAGGGCAGCTAACTTGAATCCCCTGGCCTGGCTCATCTCCTCCAATCCTTGCAATCCACTCCATAAATCATTTTATGAAACATGACACCACTTTTCCATCAATTATCATTTCTGGGACTTTGTGGAAGGTAAAAGAACTATTTACAATTCCTTTTTATGATTAACCATTTTAGAAAATAAGCCCGCCCTTTCTACAGCCATAGGATTCGCTCTATCCCCCTTCAACAAATGCCCCATTGCTTCCCAGCAGAATTTTACAAATGGGGGTTGATCCTCCCTCCCCCCTTAAAAGCTGAGGGTGTGGTTTTACCTGTGTCAGCCAATTGCACTTTTTACACCACAATGTTCTCATACTAAATGCTTTTCTTAAGTGTCCACTATTTTGCCTTGATCAATGATACACTGACTAATCACCCCATTCCCGCCCTATCATTGCCTTTCATTGGACCTAGATTTCCTGATTATAAACCATTCAAGCCTCTAAAGTGGTATGACAATGTCAATTGCCCATACCAGACAAGACCTAATTTCTACTGTATTGAATTTTTACTTCCCTATAAAAATAAATTTCTAAACGAATTTCTTATCTCATAAGGTCTATCATAGGTACAAGTCACACCACCAGCTTGCCATTGCAAGGCAGCTGCTCACACCAACACTCTCCTTTGCCAATCCCTGACGTGGCCATGAAGCCACAGTGCAAGGTATTTCCCCTCTTAATTTCCCATTCAGTTTTACCAAGGAAACCTAGTTTTAAACCATAGTACTAGATTTTTCTGTGGGTCATTTAATCATTAATGCTGCAAATGAATCATTTTTTAATTCTGTTTACCCACCAATTGCTAGGCCTCCACCATTAGTTTTTTCAGCATGCAAAATTTGATAGCACATGCGAAGAATAAATTATTTAATATATCAAGGCGATACACAGTGATTTCAATATATATATTGAATTGAAATTATCCCTCTTCTACCTTCAACACATAATGGCGACGCCTCAACCCCTATCTTTTCCATAATCATGCAGTGCCTTAAACACTCTGCCCTGTATAAAAATCTCCCAAAACCCATTTTTCATTTAGAACGCTCACTTAGGCTCACTACCATAGCGTCATTTTAGTATTTTTTATCAAGCTTTGTTTCTAATCTGCATAATAAAGACTGTGAACGCACCCCTAATTAGGTTAAGCTTCACCAGTATATTTAAAACTATTGAGTATAGATGTTGTAATTGAATTGACCAACCATCTTTATAGAATAATTTTTGTATTTAATTTTATACTTTATGTAATAATTAGATAGCAGATTAAATTGATATAGTAGTTACTACGCCATGCAGCCCCTGCTTCTACATGCGGTGGCCTAAAATTTTCATTTACTATTAAGCAAATCCCTATAACCTCGCCAGAATATCTATAATTCCCACAATGTATTGGCTTATGACACTATGGCCTTGCTCACGTTATTGCCTCCTATTTTACTTTAGCAAGCTATTTTATGCAGTCCCCGTGATGGCGTAAAACAATCAGTAGTGGAGTCTTATATCAATTAGGGCGGTTAGCCAGTAATTCAACTACATCTTGAATATCGCTTCTTTATATGGAAATGCCTCAACCTTTGTTATATGTTTTCTGATACAATTTTGATATTAATTTTTTAATCTGCAATTCAGAGGTGCTGCTTAGTAACCACAGGAAGCACCAATGAGATCTCTGCAATAAGGTGCATATCTTAAGAGGATTGTAAATAAAAAGAGAACCTTTTTCTAGAGAAGCTGAGAGTGCCAATATGGTATTAATACCATTAGTGATTTATGGACCACTGGCAGTATCTGATACTACAGTGTGCTCCCTTGTTTGTTTTAAAGAAGCCCTATTTCCAGATATTTGGGTTTCCATTAGTCTTTGGTCAAGGTTTTTGTCCACTTACAGTACCTTGTATTTGGTTTGTGCTTAACCTACGCACTGGAAATATGACACTGCTGCACCAATACTCACAATGGATCTGCTGAGTAAAAGGAATTTTCTCTAAATTTAAAATGCTTTAAGCCAAAAATTCATTTGATGGAAGTTTTGGGGTGAAGAAACCATCAAAGGATGTCTCTATAAAAGAAATACATATGTTAGTACTTGAATATAGCAATAAGATATAAATGAATTATTCTTGCTAAATTAAAAAATGTGAGCTTACTTTCATATTCCATTTTATAATCCTAAAAACCAAGCTTTGAAAGCTTTTGAACGATTCTTCAGGTTGGATTTGTTAGTGGAACTGGTGGGGACATAAAAACGATTAATACTCTAAGTTGGAATTTAAGTCTATTAGATTAAGCATCCCATGATAAAAAAAGGTTACCCATTGGCTTAGACTCATGAAATTGAAGGTAAAAGTGAATTGTTTTTAAGATTAGTAATTTTCTTTGAAATAAACTGATGTAATGCCTCATAAATACCTGGCAGAAAACATCGATTGCCATATTTACCAGATCTTATTTGAGAGCCAATAGTCTTAAAGCTATAATACTATTCTTTATGAAGCTTAAGAGAATCCTTGAATTTAGAGCTACTACTAAGATTAGATTAACATTGCAAACTACTAAGGCAAAAGCGCGAAATGAGAAGAGTATATGCATATCTAAAAACTAAAGGATAGTAAAGGTATAGCTTTAACATGCAGCCATTCAAATTGTGGCTTTTGTGTAGAAAAAATATTAGTCATTATTAAAATGTTTTTTAGTTTTGGTCTTTTCAAGATTATAATGAATAAAGAAGGTCTTTTTTAAAATTTACCTTTGTAATTTTCTAATCTAGGGTAGCAATTGGCATCAAAAAACTCTAGTTAATAAGTAGTATTGATTCATTATAAGTACAATTCTTATCACTTTTTTATATCTGTTTCCACAGCGTTTATACTTAGTCCTGTTCAAATATCTTTTTATATCTATGATAGATAAGAAAAAACATAATACAGCACTATAAAACTTATGCAAGGTTAAAATTACATAATAAATGTAATATGAAACTAGTCAACTAAGTTAAGGTATTTTATAGAACTATCTTTGGACTTAACTTTATAATAATAGTCAAAAACTACTGTCAGTGCTATAGACTATAATTAACCATAATACACTATATCAATAATCAAATAGCAAAAGCCGCTATATAAAAGTCAAATTTGTTTACTAAAGGAGCAATCTCAGTATAGATAACATATGTGATACATGTCATAAACATGATAGAGGACTATATTTTGAGATATGTCTGAGCGAGTTAATTTGTCAAGTTAGCACAAGAAACTAAAAAAAACAATGGAAGCTTATTTCATCCCAAATAGAAAATCACTTCATTTATGATTCTCGAATTTTAACAAAATAATAATAAGGGCAGCTGCATTTCTTAGAAGATTATGAATGTGACTAAAAATTCAACCTTATGTACTGAACAAGATGCTAAATATGCTTCAATAGCGCCACTTATGTAAGATAGTTGAGCTCTTTTGTAATTCAGTAATGTGTGGTTTATTTTTTTGCAGAGCCTAGCATTTTTATAAAAATATTTGGAGGATGTATAGATAACCGTCATCTAAACTATCTGTATTTTAATGAAAGTAGATTTTAGTACATATAGGACCCAACCCAATAGAATGGCGGCCACGCATTGCATTTGTGGGTGTCAAACTAAAATGATGAAGTAAATTTACAAAAAAATGGCGTCGCTGCAGTAAGCCTAAGAGGCCATATCAGATGAGAAAGGGGTAAAGGGGATTTTTGTCTAGCGCAGATTTGAGAGAGCATTTAAGAGCAGACAGAATGGGAGTTGGGGTTTCAGATGGCGGGCTAGAAGGTAGAAAACTCTAAATTTGATATGCTTAGTATGCACACAGCGAGAATGCAATCATTTTAATTAACAATCGGACACTTGGCATATCTGAGGAGTTCTAAAACGCACACAAAATCAGTAATTCATTGTTAGCTTTTGGGAAAGGAGTGATGAACATTAATGAATTAGCCATGTCAATGCACAAGCGACTTTCTTTGAACATGAGTCTACAATTTCGTCTCAGCCTCCTTAGGGAAATTGGCCAAAATAATGATACAGAACATACCTTTGACCAGTGACATCATAGTCAAGTAGAAGGTTTGGCAGAAGAGAGGGTTGGGCAATTTCTGTTTTGATGATTAATTGGTGGTGGATATTGTAAATGTGTAGCCCTTACAAGGACAGAAATGGCACTGGGAGTGAGATTGGCAGCGAATTCAGATTCAAAGCAAGCAAAATCTGGATAGTTAGAATAGGGTCAATTAGCGTCATAAACCCATTTTAGTGCATCAGTAGTTTCAATCGGCTGAAGTTAGGCCAGAAAAAGGCATTGATTGGGTGTGGTGTGGGAGAACTTATACTACAACCCACCAGTAAAGGTAATTTACCTAGTGCTTGAGCTAATTTGCTCCTGAACATATTTAGAAGACTGATATTATTGGCTGGCGCATTTAGAGTTTCCACAACAGTGTACAATAAAGCAAGTATTGTGCCTAATTCAAAATTCTTCTAAGGCAGTGGCAGGGCCTGCGCATGATGTAGGAGGCAGAAGATGAAGTGGCGGTGAGGTAGGGGACTTAAAATACAGTGTTTAAATATGAAGCGCATAGGAAGACTGCGCGGCCATTTTTTATACAAACCTAGAATAGATGGTCAGTGGTGGAGCAGATTACGGACAGGGGAAAATTGCAAGGTCAGTGTCCTGGTGGAAGAATATTTGTTGCAAAGGCGTGGACCCTGTACGGCGGCTGGCCCCATTTTTAACCACAAACTGCAAGAGAGTGTTAACATTGTAAGTGGCCAATACCACCAGAAGATCATGGCTATGTTGCTCAAGGGATATGTAAAGAGAGCATCTGTAACACCTCAGTCTTAAAGAGGTAATAGTTAATGACAATATATATTTTCAAACAGCTTGCTATTAAACGAAAAACTCCAGGACACTGTGGATGGTGCACATATCATGATGACCAAATTATAGCTTATATAAAATTGATAATAAAGACAGGTAGACCAGGAACGTTCTACCTAGGTAAGCTTCAAATGGGAGATCAACCAGTATGATGGCCTTGGTCTAGATCTTGTGTTAATATAATCAAATGCCTTTCAGAGTCTACCAATGGCAGAATTGGATTATCATTCAAATCTTGAAGTATTAAAGGACTTAAATAATTAGATACCTCCTTGAGAGGATCCACGGCTAGTCTGGTCCAAGCAACAATCAGATATATTGTTTTACAAATATTTTATCATATATATGAGATGACCAGCAAATAATTTGTTCTAGTGAGAATAGCTATAAGGAAATTGAGAAAAGGCCGAAGTAACTCATTTCAGAATTAAGCCAAAAAATGGCCAATAAAATTAAACCATTATTAGCATTAACATGTCTCAAGTGGTATGAACCTGAGTTCTATATTGTAAAAATTTATCAGATTAAGTAATAATATCTGAAATTGGATTTAAATAGCCATTATAAATTAAACTTACTGACTCATAATTTTTTAATGGAATAGCTTGTGATTTTAAATGCCTTTATGTAATTCTGGCAACCCCTTAACATGACCCACCAGTGCCACCTTGAGCATACTTGACCCTTACACAACGTTGATCCTTGGTACAATTAATATCATAGAGGGCAAAATCTTTCTTTTTCTTCGATACCCAAATTGAAGCCAGATTTGGATTTTAAAAAATACAAAAAACAATCGCTCAATTGAACCAAAACTTACTAATGTCAATGCATTAGATGCCTGATGCCTCAGTAAGGAGAGTGTCTATAACTCTCCTGTTCCCAGCTTGGCAGTGCTTGGTGCACAGGCCCAACGACAGGGAACTAGCCGTTAGAAAAAAATCTCTAATGCCCAACAGAGGGTGCTGAATAAATAATAACTCAAGCAAAGAATTGCAATAAATAACCAGCTAAAAACGTTGCAGTGCACACTAAGAATGGGGTAATTGACCCAGGTCGGAGGGTACCTTGATGAACCAATGGTGCACGAGGTGATAATCTTACTGTGTTCAAAATGGCAAGTTTAACGGAGCGTGAGACCTCCTTGAAGGGGTCTGCGCACAGGATCATTCGGAATAATATTAAAAAATGGTAAAAATGGGGGAATTTTTATTTGGGAAGTTGACCAACAAGGATTATTGGTCGGGGAAAACATATTTAAACTTGGACGGGGGAATAAGGGGTTTTCTAAAGTGGGCCAAGCACCAACCCACCAATAGGACAAAGCTACTGTCTTAATTAGTTGAATAAGCCAAAACTGACTTCACTTGAGTGATTGATTTTATTTGGATTTGAACTGAACTTGTTGTTCTATAAATGTAACTAGTTTTAAAACCCCATTCCTTGACAAACCAAAAGGAACTGTATACGTTAATTCAGTAGACTGTCCGTTTTAACGCCTGGGCTGATGTGTGGGGCTGGGCGTTTGGAACCCCACTAGTACCAATCCGGGCATATTTTGCCCATACCCAGCGTTGGTCTAGGGTATGCCTCAGGTCAGGGAGGGCCTGTAGCTTCACCTTCTGGGCCTCCAGGCGCCCAGCCTTATCTTTGGGGCTGGTCCCCACTATGATGTCATGTGCACATGACATTACCCTCTCCTCCCCATGGGGCTTAACCCCCCCTCCAGGGGCTTGCGCAAGGGAAAGATTCTTGTGGGCAGGGGCCAACTTTCATGATGGCAACGGTCGGTTTAGGTTGGTATCCAGCAGCCTGGGAGAAATGTTTGTGGAAGGCTTCAATCAGATCTTGGGCATGCACACAGTCACACGCTGGAACCCAACTGTTCTCTGCAGCGTCAAAGCCCTTCAAGGATACCAGGTAATCAAGTCTTTTTTTAATGCGGCGGGAGGCAAATATTTCTTCCACCTCCCACTCTGGAGCACCATTACGAGTTAAACTTCAGGAGTCTCTGGTGGGGGCCCTCAAACAATGTCAGTTTGCTCTCATGAAACACATAGAAGATCTGGAATGAAGGGGGGAGATTTAGCTGGTATTAGGCATGGCCCACCTTTCTAACAACGTGGTAGGGGCCAACCCTTTTTGGTCCCAGCTTCTTGCATGGCTGCTTGATAGGGATGTTATGAGCATCAAGATTCATGAGATCCCCTTCCTTGTATGCAGGACCCACTCGGCGTTTCCCATCAGCATTCTCCTTATATACCTGCATATCCGCCTCTAAGCTTGTGGAAACCCTCTGGTGGAACTTCTTGATTGTCTTGGCAAAGTCCACCACCGCTTCAACCTTAGACCCACAGCGGTCTCCATGTTAAAGGCGGGGTTAAAGCCATGTCTGGCGAAAAACGGGGAACAACTGATCAAGGAATGAAGCGTGTTGTTTAACTAAATTGGGCCATAGGAAGGTGAGAAGCGTAATCTGAATGATCCGCGGCGGTGTAACACCTCTGGAACTGTTCCAAGCACTGGTTCACTCGTTCAGTCTGCCCATCTGATTGGGGTAATAGGCAGTCAAACGGAAGGGGTGAGTCTGAAGATTATTACACAACTCTTCCCAAAAGATGGAGGTGAATTGGGGTCCACGGTCACTGATAATCTCTTGAGGAACCTCATGGAGCGCAAACACATGGGTGAAGAAGAGCCTAGCCATATCAGCTGCGGTTATTGTAGTTCTGTAAGGAATGAAGTGGACGAACTTTGTAAAATGGTCCGCCACCACCATGATGGCATCATAACCATCAGAGACAGGTAGTTCCACAATGAAATCAACTGAGAGGGAAGTCTAGGGCCCATCAGCCTTTTGGACTGGTACCAACAGCCCCGCTAAAGGTTGATGATTGGGTTTCATCTGGTTGCATACCAGGCACTACCTACAATACCGCACCACCTCAGCAGGCAAGCCCTTCCAATTTTAAGTGTGACGTATTGAATTCAAGGTCTTTGCTTTCCACGGATGACCAATGGTAATTCTATCATGATGGTACAGGATGATTTTCCAGGCGCAGTGGTCCAGCAGGTACCCAAAGGCGTCCCTGGAACCACACCATCTCATACTTTAAATGATAACCTCAGTATAGATCCTCTTGATTTGAAGCGCTCTTTGCAAGTACCATAGTATATTCTCCCTACAGCGGCTGAGAAAGGACGACCTTTCTGAACATACCATATTCCTCCGCATTTTCCAGAGGTGCAAGCGCTGGTCCGTTGGCCATGGGAGAGGGAAGTTGCAACAGAAATTTACTTGGAGGAATCATAACATGTGTGTTGTGCACTTCTACCTCCTTGGGATCAGGTGCTAAAGCAGGGTTGTGGCTCAAAGCATCCACCAAACCATCATCCTTGCCCTTGGTGAACTCATATGTGAATGCAAATTGGAAAAGGTTTCATGCCATCGGGTCTGCCATGGGGTTAGGACATGAGGGCACGGTAGTACAGCAAGGCACAGTGATCTGTACGTACGCAAAATGGTTGGGTAGAGCCATGCAAGTGGTGACGCCAATATGTCAGCGCCTCCACCACTGCTAGTAACTCCATGTTGTAAATGGCGTAATGCAACTCTGGCAGAGACATTTTTCTAGAAAAACATACCACTGGATGCTCTATCCCATCCTCGCCTACTTGTAACAAGGTGGCCACTATGACGAAGTTGGAGGCATCAGTAGACACAATGAACTCCTTTGAAGGGTCGACATGGCGAAGAACATATGTGGACAACAGGGTTCACTTTACTGATTGGAAAGAATCCTCCAAAATGGGGGCCACTAAAGCACCTTGGCACCGCTAGCCTTGTATAAGGGAGCCGCCACCTCAGACAGATTGGGAGTGAACTTCTTGAGGAACGTGCACGTCCCCAAAAAGCTCCTCAATTCCTTGACTGAGGTGGGGGTGGGCCACTCACGAATAGCCTTCTCCTTGTCTGGAGTTATCATGTGTCCCTGGTCAAACATGACGTTTCCCAGAAAAGTGACCTGGGACTTAAAAACTCACACTTGCTTATCTTCAGTGTAAGGCTGGCTGCCTTTAACCTCTCCACCACTTTCCGAAGGTGGACTGCATGGGACTCCTGATCAGAGGAAAACACCAGGATATCATCCATATAGAAAACCGCGCATACCCCTCAATAAGTCACCCAACGCTGCATCAATTCGTCGTTGAAAGATAGCAGGGGCATTCTTAAGCCCAAAGGGCATAACCAGAAACTGGAAGATCCCTTTTCTGGTACGGAATGCGGTTGACCACTCTTGTCCCTTTTTATTCAGATCTGATTGGACGCATTGAGGCAATCCAGCTTGGAGAAGACCTTCGCCTTCTCAACATAGCGTGCAATCTGTGAATCCAAAGAGATGTGATGGAGGTATGGTACAGTAACGTTATTGAAGTTCTTATAGTCTACGCAGGGGCGTAGAGTATTATCAGCCTTCTCAACAAAGAGCAGTGGGGAGCAAACAGGGGAGGTACGCTGAAAAATTGCACCTTTGGCTAGCTGTTCCTTCACCCACACATACAATGTCTTTTCCTCTCAGACAGTCAATGGGTAAATAGGGGAAGATATATGCACCAGATCCACAGTGAGCTTAAAGTCACAATCAAATCAGAGTGCTCATGAAGTGTGTTAGCGGATGCTGCATCAAAGGATGATTTCAAACCCTCCAAACAGGATGGTAGGAGAACCTCCACAGAGGGCTTCAGCAAAGGGGAAAGCTTAGTAGTGGGAATATTGGGCCAATGAGGTAATTTACCCTGAGCGTTATCCTCTGACAAAGGAACAATTAACATTTGACCATTGGCCAAAGAAAAAGATAGATTGCTTTCTTTTTAAATTAGTCCTGACGTCAAACTTTCTCCACCACTCTACACCCAAAATAATGGGGAACAATAGGTTTTGGTTAGCTTGAAAATTGTCGGACAGAAGATAGGCGCCCACCTGGTAGTCCACTAACCCCATGACGTTCAGTTTAGGGATACCTTAAGAAGCCCCAATTCTAACCATACCACCTGGTGAGTAACTCAACTCAAGGTAGTCGCAAGTTCATGGTCAATAAAATTATTAGAGGCACCGGTATCCACTAAAATAGTTGTGCTGAACTTCCCCAAAGGGGATGTGAGGGTAGCAGTCATAAGAAGTATCCAGAATGGGATTTACCAAAGCAGAAAACCCCACTACCTCCCCTAAAAACTTTTCCTCTGGCGTGAGCAAATCTTCAGGGTATGTATTGGAATCATAGAAGGGGAGGGATAGTGGGCCACTCTCACTACTGAGGCCACATATCCCACCACACCTTCTGCAGGTGCATACACATTATTATATTTAAAACGGAGTTCCTTTTCCACTTCCTGAATTCCCTGGATCATGGTAGTTGTCAAATTTGGGTTCTCAGGGGTAATTTGATATACAGGAATAGAGTCCTCATCCAGGACATATGAGCTAATAAACGGTTCAAAGGTAGAGACAAGGTTTTCGTTATAAAACGCGTTTTAAGATGTGAACAACCCTATCCCTTGAACAGCAACAGAATGCCCAATGTTATCCATGGCCAACACCCCAAGCCCATCTGCGCTGATTCTGACAGCATTGGCTGAATGCATGGGCGAAGGGAATCATGTTCATTTAATTTGAAAGTGACAAATTTGGCAGAAATTTGTGGAATCACATTTTTAGACCTCAAAGCGTCCATATCCACCAGGTACGAGCACAAAGGGTGGATATTTTCCAGTTGGAGGCAACCATAATAACGTTGAGTTGCTCCAACCTCAGGAAAAAAAGGGAACTGTGGTGCGGCTAACAACAGTTGACTCCCACAGCTGGCACCCACTGTTCCCACTTTGGAAAAGTTCCACACGGAAAAAGTTTATGCACATAATGATAAAAGGTTGGTCAACAAATGTAAGGAGAGTGATTATAATCTCCAGTTCCCAGAGTGGCAGTGCTTGGTGCACAGGCCCAACGCCAGGGAACTAGCCGTTAGAAAAAAATCTTTAATGCCCAACAGAGGGTGCTGAATAAATAATAACTCAAGCAAAGAAATGTAATAAATAACCAGCCAAAAACGTTGCAGTGCACACTAAGAATGGGGTAATTGACCCAGGTCGGAGGGTACCTTGATGAACCAATGGTGCACGAGGTGATAATCTTACTGTGTTCAAAATGGCAAGTTTAACGGAGCGTGAGACCTCCTTGAAGGGGTCTGCGCACAGGATCATTCGGAATAATATTAAAAAATGGTAAAAATGGGGGAATTTTTATTTGGGAAGTTGACCAACAAGGATTGTTGGTCGGGGAAAACATATTTAAACTTGGACATAGGAATAAGGGGTTTTCTGCAGTGGGCCAAGCACCAAACCACCAATAGGTCAAAGCTACTGTCTGAGTTAGTGGTTAAGCCAAAAATGACTTCACTTGAGTGATTGATTGAAGTTGGATTTGACCCAAACACGTTGTTTTAAAAATGGAATGGGTTTTAAAACCCTGTTTCTTGACAAACCAAAAGGTACTGTCCACGTTAATTTGGTAGACCGTCCCTTTTTTAATGCCTGGGCTGATGTGTGGGGCTTGGCATTTGGAACCCCACTAGTACCAACCTGGGCATATTTTTCCCCTACCCAGTGTTGGTCTAAAGTATGCCTCAGGTCAGGGAGGGCCTGTAGCTTCAACTTCTGGGCTCCAGGCGCCCAGCCTTATCTTTGGGGCTGGTCCCCACTATGATGTCATGTGCACATGACAGCCTCAGCTTGTGATGGTGGTTTACCACCATCTGGCATCTTTCAGCAGCCGCGAAGTGCGCCCAGGTTGGCTCTTCTAGCCCTCCCAACGCTACTAGGTGTTATGTCCCCCTTGGGACTTGGCCCACCACCTTGACAGCTCTCAGGCGGTGCTCTGGAGTCCTTTGGTGCTCCCACAGAGCAACCTGCATTTTGGCCTCTGGGTCAAATATGGGTTTCTCTTCCAATATCCAAGCGCGGCCATCATCGATATTGCCACGAGGGTTTTCAAACCTGCCAGCTATATTGACTTCTGCCTCTTTAGGGGGTACTTCAACCTCAGCTTCCGCTCTGAAGCTGATGCAGCAGCAGCAGCCAAGCTGCAATAATTTTTAAAAAATTACTTTTCCCCACCATTCACACTTGGCTCCCAGATGAGGCCACTTTGGTGGTCCAGTTTTCTGGGTTGCCCTCTTTCGCTTCTCCTAAACACCTTTACCACGAGCTCATGGAGGGTTTGGCCATTTATGGCGCAGACCCCATGTTGCAGTTTGTGGTTCCCAATGGGGCGGATTGGTTGGCAGGGCCTTGCAACGATCCAACCATCTCATCACAACTCTCACCTAGCAATCTCCCCTCCGCACCATGATCAGATCTGCCCCTGATCACCCATTATGGGCGCACATTAAAAACAGCCATGTCATTTTCCCTATGTGCTTTATGATTGACCACTCAAAGTGCAAGTGCTTCACAGTTGCCACTTCTGCCACATCCCCGCTCAGGGCTTGGGTGCTACCCAGCAGCTGCCTCACCCAATTTTTTTGAGGGGGCTCAATCCTCCCACCCCCAACATCATGGAATTCTGGCACTGCTTCCAAAGTGGCGGCCAATCAAATTTAAGCAAATATAAAAGATTTTGAAAATCTGGCCAGATTACGGAATCCTGAGTTGATGGCTGAACCAGTTCAGCCGAACTGCCATGGTTGACAGCATATGGCTAATCAGATCTGGTCACAGCCCCAATTCCTGTGGCTGGCCCAGCGATAGCTGAATCCATTCCATTCAAGGCTCTCTAATGGATTGATGAGGATGAATGGACGTGCCACATTAAACCAGATTATGCTTTGGATGAGTTCTTCTTTGACCCTCCTGAATCACATTCCCGCCATTCCGATCCAATAAATGGGTTTCTTGTTTGTAAAAATATTAACACAATGGCAGTTGTGGCTGCAGCTGCCTCGGCCATCACCCTCCTCTGCCAGAAACTCCATGGGGCAATGGAGACCCTTGTCAAGGGTATTTCTATCCCCAATTTTCCTCATGATTTTGAGGAAGATGCGAAGTACAAAATTGAGGAGCTTGTTTTTGGTGTGAGCCACTCTTGCAATGATGCAGCAAAAACTTCTCTTTTTGACCGCAATTATCCTTGAAACCCACCAGCGCATCAAGTCATTTACTTGTGTGCTGACTTTCATCTTTTTTTACTGAGCTTCACTTTGCTTAATACGTTGAGGCGATGGACACCGCCAGCCTCATTAAATGAAGAAAACCCCCAACTATACCTCCTTATGCCCCATGTCGCTAATTCTACACCCCAATGCTGTCTGCCATGGTCCGCCAGCTAAAGCGGGCGCCAGACAAAAGTTTCCCCTAAAGCTTCCTCGCCATCTGATATGGCTTCCTAGGCTGATAACCTAGGGGCTATATTAGGATTTTTTAATTTATGATAATCCCTTTGTTTGGCCCATTTGTAAATAAAGATATGTGCGGCTCCCCCTTTTGGGTTGGGCACCAATAGTACTAAAAAGATCATAGGGGGCAAGGGGGTGTGGAATAGTTGGGATGGGCGTCCCATTACTACCTTCATGATGAAGGTTCCAATACCGTCATGACAGAGATTGTTTCTGTGCCAAGAGGATAGCAATACATGTGGATTTGTGCACCATGCCTCAGTCTGACCAAGATAATTAGTGAAGTTAGATCATTTAATACCAGCCTATCAGAACACATGCAGGAAGGTTTCACCCTCAGTATTTGGGGTTTGCCCTCCACTTCTATACCTTCGCTCCCTACTCCCTATCCCTCCTATCAGTGAGTATTTGTCCCAAGGTCAACCCACCTTTAATAAAAAAGATTGGAGATGGCGGATAAATTGATCACTCTAACTTTACTCAACTCTACCTTGCTCTTGGTATCTATACTAATTTTTCTATTAACATGACATTACCCTCCTGTTTTTAGGGCACACCCTCCTTAAGGGACGTCATCATAGGAAAGGATTTTGTGCTGGCATTAGTTTCATAGAGGTGAATGTGTGGTTGCCTTGTAATTGGCGGCCTAAGGAAAATGCTTATAAAAAGCATTATAAAGTTCTAATCATGGAGACAGTCATGGGCTGCAAACTATTGTTCCCTGCAGCATAAAATTTTTTATATTAAGTTCTCAAGACACTATTTTACTCTACAGGAGGCTACAATCACTTCTACTTTCAATTTTGTGCCCATAACAAGATAAGAATTCTGGGTATTAGGAGGGGCCCCCTCAGGGGGAGGATACCCAAGTGGTAGAATAGGGACCTCTACTGCTGCCTCCCCGAGTTCAATTCCAGTACAGGAACTTTGGGTAGGGGACAATTATGAAAGTGTTGGCGTTGCACACCAATGCCCTGAACCAAGATAGCGAGTAGCAAAGGTGGTCCATGGAATTCCTGTCCTATCATATGCCACGCATGGAGGTTTTCTGGATTTTATTCTCCTTTACCATTCATTCAATTTCCCATTAATTGATGTGGTATCATTCCCAGGTTGGCCCACCTCAAATAAAATCAAATAAAATATAAAAAGGAAGGGCCTCCTCTGTCCCTTTCTTTCCATTTGGTGTAACTTTCTGAGTAAAGGTTTATATGGATAAAAAAGTAAATCTTAATCGCCCAACGTAGTTTTGCTCCAATGACCTCATATTCACAGCTGGCTGCCCCAGTGTGGGCAGCGGTAAACTCCCCCCATTGTTTTACATCTTTCAGGTAAACGTGCTCAGACTGGCTCGCCCAGTCATACTGAACCCCTGGGACGGTTCAACCTCATAAGGATCTCAACTCTCACCTTACTCAAACCCAAGTGGTGCCTCACTACCCCCTGGTGCTCTCCTGGAGCAAAATGCATTTTGGCCTTAGGGTCGACTATGGGAAACTTATCCCCTACCATGACCAAACCATTATTGAAATGGCTAAGCCGGTGATGCATCCTGCCACTTTTATTGACTTTTACCCTATAATTGGTATTTTGACCTTAGCTTCACGTGTGAAGCCAATGCCGCCACTGCGGCAACTGTGCCCCTGGTTTTCCAGGATACCCCTCTCCCACAATTTGGACCTGGCTCCCACCAGATAACACTTTGGTGGTTCAGTTCGCTGGTTTACCCACCCACCTTTCCCTTGAGGTGCTATACCAGGAGCTTATAGAAGGTTTGAAATCCTATGAGTTCACCCCATCTTGCAATTTGTGGTCCCAAATGGGGCCAGACGCCTCGCTGGGACTCAAGCGTATGCCATAATCAGCCCTGAATCAAATAAAATTGCCCTGTCAATTCCCCCTCACGCTGATATCCACTCTGCCCCCAACCATCCATTCTGGGCCCACATCAAGGGCGGAAAGATGATCTGTCCATCCTGTTTTGAGTTGGACCACTCAAAATGCAAGTGCCCATCCCTAGCTGCTTCCAATGGTGCTAAAATTTTCGTCCACCAGCCTCCAATCTGATGCCCACCCCACACCAGCTTTGGTATGGGGTACAATCCTACCTCCCCCTCTCCCAAATCCAGATACTGCAGTTGAACCTGCAGCCACCAATCAGCCTCCTCCTCGTACCAGTGCCACAAAAGCTCCCTCCAATCAAGCACTGGCTTGGACTCCAGTTTGATCCCATACTTCCTCCAATGAATCAATCAAACCTCAACCATACGCCAATTCCTCAATTCAAATCAAACTAGACCCATGGGAGTTATTGGCTTAAATTGATGAATCAGGTAATCTTATTGAAAAACCATCTCTGCAAATTGAGCGGTTCTGTAATGCAGAATTGGACGCCAAATACCCCAATCATGTATATGCCCACAGCCAAATACCAAATCATTCTACAGTGACCACCAGCTTGCAGTAGAAGCAGCTGCCACACAAGATTGTCATCCCCTCCACAAAGCTGTTGCCAAATCAGTGGCGATGTTCACAGGAGGTATTCACTCCTGTTATCCCCATAAAACCCACCCCAAAAAGTAAAATTACAATGAATCAATTTTATAAACTGTCAACGACGCTATGTAGAACGTGGTAACTGTAGCATGTAATCTTAAAGGTAAGATTACATGAACTAATATTGCCACGTTTATTAAACTACCAGACGCCCGCATTAAAGTTAAAAAAGCTTTAGCCAAATATATCACTGGCATTTTCATAGCTGGCAATTTCCAGGAAATACCAATCTTTAGTGACATTGAACCACATGCTGCCATGCCCCGACGCCCTTGCTATCTGCCTTGAAACAAAACCGACTCTGGGATGAGGATGCTGCTGCCAAAGATGAGCCCCCAATCCTCCCCTCCCTTTCCACCATGAAGGTAAAAGCGGTCTCCTCTGCCCACCTGGTTGGTTGTTTCGTTCAGTGTGTTTCATTTAGTCTGCTCATTTGGGGTTTTGTTTGAATCAATTAGTTACGTTAGTTTTAGTTTTTAGTTTGGTAATGTCCATCCCCTGGTCGGCTTACCTCGGTTAAATAAAGGAGGGGCCCTCTCAAATAAGGTACCTTACTTTCATGGAATGTGGAAAAGATATATAGCTTAAGTGGTAGATCAAACTGATAGAAGAATGGTCCGCCTTTTTGAAAATGCGAGTAGTATCTTACCCTCTTGGGCCCATTTTCTTGTATGGCTTCTTATTGGTATATTCCTCGTATCCAGAATCACAAGATCTCTCCTTATAATCATGTGTGACCCTTCTCTTTACATTAAAACTCTAATGTAAGTCTTCATGGAACTATTCAAATTGGTGTTTATCTCCCATTGTACTTTCCTGATGAGATTGGTAAAATCACCACAAGTTTCACCTTGGACCCACATATGGGTTCCATACTAAATGAAGTTAAACCCATAGTTGGTGAAGTAATAAAGCAACCTATAAAGAATAAAGGGCGTTGTTATAACTGCATTGTGTCAATGGAAGGTGTGAGACCTAATAGATATGATCTGCTGCAGTGTAGCACCACAGAAATTGTTATAAATATTTGGTTTACTCTTTTTTTAACATATCTGACAATGGTGGAAAGCAGTAAGATGCCAAGGACGAATCTAATTTTTTTAAAACATCTCAAGATAAGGATGTTGTAAATCCCGAGGAGCAGCCCCTGCACCTCAACTATGAGGAATTCCACTCCACATAAAAAGGGGCAAAGAAGGCGGCAATCCCTCTCACGTCCCTGGCGATTTAGCCATGTGGTGGAAGAGAGGTAGGTGATGGCGTACGCCCTCAAGATTGCCCTTTTCTTCCCTACCTTACCACCCTAGATTTGGTTCAGTAGATTGGGGTTGTGTTTGAAGGTGGTGGCGGTAAAAAACCACCACTAGAAAACAAGTGGTGTTCATCCCACTCTATCAACAATCTGAAGTCCCAATTAGGGGGCCATCAATATTAATAAATCGAGGCCCAGCTTAATTAAGTTATCTGTGGTATACTTAATTCAATTCTTCATTAATATGTATCTTTTCATCTGAAAAAATGAGCCCAACACAGTAGGTTTGGGTGTTCTAAATCATTTTAGTACCTAATAGGACCTCCCATATGTGGCCTGACCATAGGTGCATCCAGTCACCTTCCAGACAAAGTGTCACCAATACTTCAAGCGGAATTGCACTGGGAGATAAAATTTGGTGGAAAAATTTAGTAAAAATCAGCTGTCCAGGATGAGATTGATTTGGCATCATGAAAATTTGGAATGTCAATCCACTAAAATGAATGGGATAGTGTTAAACTTTATTAAAGCAAAATTGATTATTCCACAAGCCCAGCACTTAAGAAAATTGTACCCCACAGGTACGGTTGTCAGTCAATTTTATTGTTGTTACAATAAGCAAATGTCCATGCAGAATTTTCTCTGATTTATTACACTCTCTATCGCTAGCCACTGCTTCATAGATGCTATGTTCCCCCAGTTTACACAATGACTGGGCCATATTGGCCATAATTACAAAGTTTCTACCCCTTTTATAAATTGAAGATACAGTTATAGTGGCCTCTTGGGTTGTCCCTCATTTTAACGCCATTTGGCGTCAGGATGTGACAATGTTTTTAAGCTTCTCTCTCCCCAGTGGGTGAAGCTTCATACCTTTCCATTCAGTCAGCAACATGGTTCACCAAAGTAGATTTAAGCTCTCTGTGGGCCTAAAAAGAAACAATTTCGGTGAAATTTGCAGCCGCCAATACTTCAACGGCATGGTTGTTAGTAGGTATGATTATTGGTGATCATCAATCACTGTCCGTTAATTGTTTCTCTCCTTATATGATATCAGGTCATATGGACAGCTGTGCCTATGGAATTCTGGTTTTGGTTCTGGGTGCCTATAAACCCTGACTGGCAGGTAGTATTGAAATGTTATTAGCTGGCTCCATGAAAAAAATGACTGATCACTAGTCTCCACCATCTCCACCCTTCTGCTAGAAGTAGGTAACGTGATAGTATCATTATACCACATGAACATACAATTGGTGCTAAAGTTTTGTTTTTGTGTATTGTCAGTTGGTGCATTCATCAGGTGCTTTCACGCGGTGGCGGATTCCATGACCTATTATATCCTTCTGCATAACCCAGTCCCAGTTGCATCCCGCCCCAGGGGGTGGGTTCATCCATCCCTTCCATATTGATGGGAACCAGGTTTTGGTAGCCTTGGCTGAGTTGCAGTTGCGGTTTTTGGTTAATTCGGCGGTTTCCTCCTTCATTATATGCTCAGCGGAGTGTGGCTCTTCTAAATGAAGTTTTGGGGATGCCCATTATTGGGTGCATGGAATTTTGCACTAGTCCAACAAACTGTGTGTTTCCAATAAAATGATTAAATTGGTGTCATCTTTGGTTCAGGCGACATGTATTGAAATTGGCGAGCTTTCTACAATTCTTCACATTGGGTGTGAAGGCGTCTGATCTTCCCTCATTCATCATATACATTTATGGTCTGGCTCCTGGGTTTGAGGCTCTAAATGGAAGTTTTGATTGAGGTTTTTAGTGCCGCCTTGAATCCAGTTTCAGCCAGAAATTATGCCTGGAAATCTCTGTTGGGTTCATTGGAGAAGTTGGGTGTGGTGGCTGTCTCCATCAGCGTCAAGCTTCAGCATGCATCGGGTGGGGTAGAGGATGCAACAAAAAGATTACTCCCTGAAGAAGTTATGAATGGTATTGTGAATGATACAGTGGTATGTACTTTGTCTCTCACCCAAAGTGGCTGTTCTGGACAAGCTCCTGGGGTAAGTCTTGGTTCTGGAGGATGCTCCATTCTCTTTCCATCCAGTTGCTTCCCACTCCAAAGTCGTGGCGCTGGTTGAGGAGGCGGTTTCCACAGATTTATGGGTACTTTTTTAAACCCTCGGTGGCCAAGTTTTCAGCATCCCAATGTGAGGAATTAAAGAAGGATCTTACCGTTGGATGGTCCAATCCTTTTCCAAGCTTAGTTATTCAGATGACCCAGCAATTATTAATACTCAGCTAGTTGCGTCCCATGCTGTGGTCAATAAACAGAATATCGTATGCTTCTTGTTGCCTTTGGAAATTCGTTTGGAAATACTCTAGGTATCTGTTGAGCCACTTGTGGATATGGGAGCTGCGGGAAGTTTATGAGTCTGAAACTAGCACTGGAAATAGATTTGGACCTGGATGTGTGTGCGTTAGCGCTGGGCACGTCCTCCACCCCAATGTCATCCTATAAGGTATGGCTCATGGTTCCTTATTCAGTACATCAGTTTATTTTTGTAATTGGTTTGCCATGGTACTAGATCTACTCTTCCTAGTAGTTTGGGGGTAGGGTGGTGGCGTTGGTATCAGGTTAACATCAACCTGGACAAATGTTCTATTCTTCACAAATACTTAAGCTGTGGGGTAAGTTTTCCCTGATTGATACACTTGTGGTGGAATGAGGGTGTGTTCCATTACGTCAGTTCCTTCTACTGCAGGTCTTCCGCCAGACTTATCCCAGCATTGGAAGAATAAAATATTTAACAATCTCGAAAAAAGATAACTGCATGCCACCACATTTCAAGTATGACCTGACTTTCTATATGATGGTGGCCATAATTAAAATCAACTTCCCGTTGTATCCCTACATGTTTCAAGAGGATAAGACGTTGGAGGTGTGGTTAGATGATATGCTTAAAAAGGGGTGATATTCACTCAAGCTTCTGCCATTGCGCCTCCCATATTTTTGTGCCCAGAAGTCTGATGGTAAGTTTCACACCTGCACTTGCTATGGATTTCTATATAACGTCACAGTTCATGACCCCTATCCACTCTACCCTCAAGCAAATGATTTGCCAAGTGGTAAAAAATCTCAGGTATCTTTATAACTCAATCTCATAAATGTTTTTTGTCAAATCTGGGTGGCAGAGAGCCAAGAGTGGTTTATGGTGATTCATATTAGAAGGGACATTTTCAGTCTGCGTAATGCCCTCTGGCCTGAAGAAAGCTCTAGCTATGTTCCAGTATATGATTGATAACAATTTTGGCGACCTTAGGTTCACCTGTGTGGTGTGTGTATATAGATGATATTCCTTGCATTCCCTCACCCCTGAGCAGCATGAGAAGGACCTGGAAGCGGTGCTGGCTGCGTTGCACAAGGCGTAACATTATGTAGAGCATTCAATTGATATTTTTTTCAGAGAGGAGGTTACCTTCCTGGGTAACCTGGTCCTGATGGATGGTTACTTTATCCCTTAAGAAAACTCAAGGCAATCCTTGAGTGGCCTACTCCTATGGCCTGAAAGCAATTGTGGAGCTTCTTTGGCACAATCATATTACTAAAAAGGTTTCCCCCGCCCTCTTTTATAGTTGCCTGCACCGCTGCATCCATTGATGTGAAAATGTTTTCTAATATGATGAATGAAGAACTGCTAGCTGGCGTTTGATGCAATTAGAGAGATGTTTTTGGCGCATCCTGTTCTCAAACACGCTGATACCGCCAAGACTTTTATTGTAGTGTGCTTTACCTTGTTGGCTGCCATGGGGCAGTACTGTTGCAGGCGCACAACTATTTGGAACATCTAATTATTATCTTTTTGATCAAGTTGTTTAAATGAATATTCTGGGTCTTTTATGATGTGGAGTTGGCCACCATGGTGTGGTCTCTTACCCACTGGTAGTACCTACTTCAGGGAGTGCAACATTAAGTGACCATGCGGACAGATCATCAGGTCTTTGTGTGATTCCAAATACTACATAAACTGGAACATCACCAGGCCCAGACGTATCACAACCTCTGCAGTTTTAACTTAAATATGATTTTGTGAAAGAGGCTTTAAATGCCTTACCCAATTTGTTGAGTCATAACCATGCATTAAGTCCAGTGGAGGCGGATGAGCAGGAGCCCACCACAGTAATTTTGATGGCCCAAATCTTAGCTATTGCTCCTCCTGCAATTAAAGTGGTGGATTGGCCCTGGATGTGCATCTTGTCTCTTAGGTATTGGTGGGGCAGACATCCTGTTTAGAGGAGCTGGAGATGTTGGAAAAGCTGGTATTCTCTGATGCATAGGTGGACTGATTTTCATTGGCAAAGGTGATGTTTCATTTAGGGAAAGACTGTGGGTTCTGCCACAACTCCACGATGAAGTCATTCATGATCACCATGACCCCCCGGCGGATGGCCACACAGGAAATAAAATAAGCCTTGATTTGGTAAAATGGACGCATAACTGGATGAATATTTTTAATTATCCCCATTCATGGAGCGTGGTATTTATTATTTAGACTGTCCTGGAACTCAGGATGAGTGACACATAAAGCACGAACCAGTATACCTCTGGTAAACCATCATATGGTAGAATGCAAGGAACCAAGCAACTGTGCACACCATCCAGGGACTTCCAGAAATTGAAAACATACCCACTAGATGTTCAGTGATCGTAATAAACTCACAAATAAAAACTTGATTTTTAAAGGGGGTTTTATTCAACTGATATAGCAGAAAAGGAAATATGGAGTAAAAGCAGTACAGGTTGGGGACCGCTGCGTTATATGCTCACTGAATGGTGAACTGAGACTATGTGAACTACTGTTGGGGTATTTTACAATTTGGCCACGGTGGATCAACACTCTAAATAATTGCCAATACTGACTTGGGTCTGACCTGCTCAGTCAGATTAATAATAAATTACTAGTGAGAGTAATTATTCAGCTCAATTTGCGCTTATTGCATCAGTGATGATTCCTCCGGAGGACATCAGCTTGTCCATGGGTAGGCCACATATGGCCAGTTTTATTGGGCAAAGAAGGGGTTTTCACGCCCATACCTATTAGGGATGAGCTTAAAATAACTCCAATGGCAAGGAAAAGAAGATGGGTTTAAATTCTGAGAATGACCTAATCAATATATCTTTACCAGTTACTTACTTCTTTCTTCAAAAAGAACTTGAACTGGTGGAAGGCACCTCTCAAGACAATTGCTGAACTCCTTTTACTGGAGATGGCTTATAATAACTGCCACCACCTAACATCTTCTGAATTTCTCACTGACTTTTGGGTATTAAGCAGAGGAGGAAGAGTCGTGATACTTAAGAGATAAGTCATTACCCACCTCTCATCTTCCAGATGGGTTAAATCGTCCAGGGTGATGAGAGGGATGGCCGCTGTCTTCTTCCCCTTCTAGGTCAAAATGAGTATTTTTTCCTTATCTAACCACAATGATTGTTCCACAAGGCTTACATTAGCCTTCCCTGTTGAACTGGGGAGCCTCCCCCACTGGGAACATAGGAAAGCATGACATTCTTGTGCGTTTTTGTTAATTCTATTGCTAAGATGGTGGCAACCTTATTAGGAAGCCAGTGAGCCTCCAGATGGATGATATGGAAGGCCCTCACCAACTTGCTGCAATTAACAAAATCATAGGCACTCACACAGCTGTTTAATAGGAAGGAAATCTTGTTAGGTTACAAATATTGAACCAAGTGATGGGATTTTTTTGAAGCCAGAATGGCATCCACCTCCACTTCTTCTGAGCCCTCAATAACCAAAGGGTCAAGATCCATGGATGCCTTCCCCTTAAACGGGGACAACTGGGAATCATAGAAGACCAGGTGCTGATTTCCATGCGTTGAAATTTTCAACTTTAAAGCCCCAATACCTAGATCCTCCACCACACATATGAGGACTAAAACATGCGCTCTTGAACTTCCATAAGGGGACTATAAATTCAGGTGTCATATATCCAGCATCATTTGCGACCCCACCATAATCTTATGGGAAGGAAGGCGTTTGAAATACACAAATTGCTTATAATCGCTTATCACCTTTGTCAAATGCTCCTGAACCAGAGACTAGAAAATACAAATACACAATATCTCCTCAAAAGTAGGTACCTCAGAAAGAGGACAAGGACCAATAAGAAATGAGGGGTTATACCCCAAGGTAGAATCATAGGGGGATAACCTTTTCAATTAGTAGTTGGCGTTGTTGTATATAATCTGCACCAAGGGGATCAGTGACCCAAATATCCTGCGCAGCAGAGGTGTAGCAGCGGATGTGCTGTTTGAGGATCTGGTTAAGTTACTCCATCTGTCCATCTGACTGGAAACGATATGTCATGGACTGACACAAATGGATCTTCAAGTTAGCCAAAATGGCAGTCCAAAAATAAGCCATAAATTGTGGCCCCCAATCACTTACCGCATCCTGGATATTAAAAACATTAGTTCATATCAGATAAAAAGCTGGGCAATCTCTTTAAAAGTAAAGTGGACATAAAATGAATAAAAAGGAGAATTTTGCAAAGTGGTCCATGACCACCATAGTTGTGTTAAACCCATCTGAACAGGGAAGCTCAACGATGAAGTCATTAGATACTGAGGTCTATGGACCCTCATCCTGCTTCAGGGGATGCAGGATACTTTCCCTGCCTGGTCGATCTGACTTAGGGCATGCACATGTCAAGCAATTGGTGACCCATACTGGCAAATCCTTAAAGATTCCCACCCAGTTGAACGTTCATTTTATAGATTGAGGCATTTTATTGTGCCTGATGACCCACTGCTTAGGGATCATGGTGTATGGAGATAACTTATCCCAAAGTTTGAGAGCTAACCAAACCCAGCCATACAACATAAGCTGGCCCTCAACAATTGAGTAATGATTATGCTTGTATCTCAGTGCACTCAAAGAGTTGAGTATCTCCAGACCTCATTGAAGGTGGTCTGACCAGCCACCACCCGCAATAACAATGTTCATCTGGCACCCAGTCAGCCCTAGAAGTCATGGGAGGATCAATGGCGAGAATTTGGGCAGGAAAAATTACCATCGTCAACTCCTGCGTTTCTTCCTCCATTGGACTCAGAGAATGGTTGTGGCTCAGAAAATCAGAGAGAATGTTTAATGCCCCTTTTCCAAATTTGTACTTAAAGTTATAGCTGCACAGGTCTCAGAACGTCCAGTACTAATAGTATACTAATTTCTGTAGCTTACAAAATTACACGAGAGTCTAATGGTCCATCCAGACAACCTTTCATGGAGTGCCTCTGGCAGAAGGTTCCACCAATGGATGAGCAACCATGACACCATGGTGAGATCCTAGTCATAGATGGCCCACTATGCACCATGGACAAGTGTGTGTGTGTGTGTGTGTGTGTGTGTGTGTGTGTGTGTGTGTGTGTGTGTGTGTGTGTGTGTGTGTGAAACTTCTGATAGGAAGTAAGCAGTGAGATTTTTCACCCTCTCATGCTCATGAAGTAGCATTGCTACCACAGCAGCCGCCAAGGTATTGCAGGCCATGATAAAAGACTGGGAGAATTCAGCATGCTTGAGGACTGGCAGTGCCAAAAAAACCTCCTAAATCGCCTCAAATGGATGTTGGAAATCTGACATCCACTTAAACCAAACGTTTTTTACCATCATGGATAGAGAGGCGCTTCCAGCTGGAAAAGTGCAGGAGAGATTTTTATATAAAGATAATTGTGCCCAATAAGCTATTCAGCTGCTTTGCATTTTGGTGTGGGCCAGGAGAGATCGCCTCAAGTTTACTGGGTGGGGTAGTGTAACCATCGTTTAGACAAGATTACCCAAGAAAATAACCTCCTCCCTATAAAACTCACACTCCAAGTGCTTTAAATAATCATCCTTCTTTTTTTTTTTTAGTACTAGATGGTCCCAACCCAATAATCATCCTTCTTCAGCGCCACTAATACCGCCTCCAAGTCCTTCACATGCTGTTTGTGTGTGGGGGAATGTACCAGGTTATTGTTGACATATGCCACTGCACATGTGAAATGAAGATCCTTTAGCACAGGGTCAATCATCCGCTGGAAAAGTTTTGGGCGCATTTTTGGGACTGAGGGAATCACGCAAAATTGGTAAATACACTGCTGGGTACAAATGGCCATCAGCCACTATGACCTTCCGCTACCTGGATTTGGTGGAAGGTGTTCACTAGGTCGACCTTGGAGAACACCTGAGATTTGGCAATTGTATAGCTGATAGTTTTCTCAAAATGAAGCAGTTAGTGATGTGCATGGTGATGTTATTCAGATTACTATAGTTCATGTATGACTGTGGGATACCATTAGCTTTTTGAGTAAATTGGACTGGGGACGTGATGGAAGAGGTTTTCTTAAACATTCGCCCTTCTTGAGTATGTCTGACAACCACACCTCCAGGGCCTTATCCGCTTTCTTTGTATATAGGTATAAAAGACAGTAAATAGTGACTATGATCACTATTATAAAGAAGGTAAGATCATACTCAGAATAGTTGGAAGGCAATTGGCCTTCTACACATCAGTAATATTCATATATTGAAACAAGCTAGGAGGGAAATCTGGCAACGGAGCAATGTAGGAGGAAGCTGACAAAATCGACTCCATTACCCTGGCAGGGGAAAAGGTATCTTTTAAGAGTAATTAATATTACTGTACAATAAGCTATAAAGCCAGAGGATCATAATTTAGAGTCAAGGTGAGCCTCAAGATCAAGCGGAAGATTATGTTGACACAAGGAGAATTGATGAAAGTATCCATATTTTGGAGAATCCAAAATTCCGCCAATAACTTCAATGGTATAATAAAACACCTAAACTCGTAGCAAATAGAAAAATTACTAAGAGGAAGGGTCAAGACTGTTTAGGAATTCCAAGGATCAAGAGTTGAGTGTGAGAATTCGAAAGGAGGTCTTTTGGAAGAAGAAGAAGAAAGAAGGTTTAATAAAAGTAGTCCGTTGTTAATATATAAATAAACTGTGTTTTAATGGGGCAATAGCTATTTTATATTAATATTTTATTGTTATTCTTTGGATTAGCAATAAACATATTGCTAATCCGTTGCTCAGTGAGCTTTACCTTGTGCAAGCAGCTTGGCGGATTCAACCAATATTTCCAAAAATTAGCAGTATTAATGAGTGGAATTGTTCCACAAGCAGAATATCTCAAATGAAAAAATTAAGTTTTAATTTAATGCTAACCTGTTGCCGCTGGAACCAATTAACCCTAAGTATAATGGAAATAACAGATCAGGGCCACGGTGAACTGGTCAAAAAACCAAATGCATGCACCAAGAAGGATATTCTCCATCTCACCGTTTATCATGTCATTGATGCTAATTCTGCACTCAACACTGGGGAGCCAGCTTCCAAATCTAGGTCAAAATCCTGAGAGACCTGTAAGCTCATAGAGTTTCAGCCACCTTAGTATCCATGAGAGCCTTTAGGACGTCACATGAGACCTAACTGAATTTTTAATGTGTAAAGATATAAGCATTATCCTAGTTTTAGCACCTTATGCGACATAACTGGTGGGAGGGGGTTATTGCTGGACCCCCCAAAGGACCATTCAGGGGAGAAATAACCGTGTTTTAACTTCCTGAAGCACCTCACCTCTGGAAGTTGACTGGAAAATGACAAAGGCATCTTAGATTCACATACGTTGACTCCAAAGCATCTGAGTAGACTGCATGACTACTATCACCATAATACTAAAAAGTGTATCAGGGAGGTTGTGTGGCCCTAGGAACTAAAAACACACCCACACTTGTGACCCTGTCAGCTGTCCAGGGCATGGAAAGAAAGTGGGACCAAGGTCAAATACATGTGGTATGGGAGGAAACTCAACATGTTCTGTGTTATGAGATACTCCATAGTTGTAGCATAAAATTGATAATCCAAAGAACGGCCTATCCGCCGATCACACAAAATAAAGTAACACCCTTTTTACAGAAAATGGAGAAGGATAAAATCTGGGGTCGCTCCATTATGTCATATAGCGTGTTGATAATATAGAGACTGGCCTGAAAATCAGGATTAGTGAACACCCAATGCACCAACCAGAATTCTGGTACAGCCATCCATATGGTAGAGTGAAAATAAAACCTGAGCAACAAAGAACACTAGCCAGGGATTTCCAAAATTGGAAATCATATTTAGAAGATGTTCAGTGAACTAAATAAACTCAAAGAAAAAAATTGGATTTAAGTATTGAACTAATATAGTATAAAAGAAAAATGGATTGGGGGTGTACCTTTTTAGGACCGCTTTCCTATATGCTTGCTGAATGGGGAACTGGGAATAAGTGCACTACTATCAGGAATATTTTACAATTTGGTCACAGTGGAATGACATTCTAAATAAATTCCAAACTGACTCAAATTTGACCTTCTTGGTCAGATTATTATTGAATTCTCTAGAGAAAATATTCATTCAATTGCAATTGCACTTATCCCACTAGCGATGACTCCTCCAGTGGACTTCAGGTTGCGCCCATGGCCGGGCCACATATGGCCATTTCCATTGGGTAGGAAAGGAGTTTGTCTTGCCCATACCTGTCAGGGATGGGCATCATAATACAAATGGCGGGAAGAGTGGATGGGGATTTTTGAGTCTGAGAATGACTTGATTGATTTTATTTCACCAGTTACAAATTTTTTTCTTCCAGTAGAACTTAAACCAGTGGAAGGCATCTTTAGGGATAATTGCTGCTCACCTTCTGCTAAAAATGTCTTTAACCATCGCCACCTACTAACCCACCTCCTGAAATTTCCTCACCATTATTGGGTGGCAAGTAGAGGAGGAAGGCATGATTATTTAGAGATATGCCGTTACCCACCTCTCATCTACCATATGGGCTAAATCGCCCAGGGTGATGAGAGGGTAGGGCACCAGCTTCTTCCCCTTCTTGGTATAAAAAAGGAATTTTCTCCTTATCGAACTGCAAGTGCTGTTCCCCAAGGTTTACACCTAACTAGTTTGCCTATGTATAGGTCAAGTCACTTTAAATCAATAGAATATCCTGTCTATGAATCTTAAACTTTACTAGACTATAAGTTGAGATTCAGGTTTTTCATATTAAGGTGGATTTTGGAATGCCCACACTATCCGTCATTGATAGAATATAAAGTATTACCTGTTTTATCTTCCAGGGCTCGCTTTATCATAAGAAAACCAATAGAAGATTGGGAAACTATCTTTATTTTGATAACTATTGGTTGGTTTATACACTTATGGAATATTAACCTAATTTCTAGATTATATTCTACTGGATTAATGATGTTCCATTGTAGATGATCCCAAAAAATGTTGGAAATGATTTCAAGAAGATTTATTTATATATAATTTAAATCATCTTGTGTGATTCAATCATGGTTCTCACTGGTTGATAAGAGTTTTTACCAGTTGCTGAAGAGTTGACAACGCTTGTATTGGTCTCAACTTGAAGTTTAGTTTAAAAACAATGCAACCTGCTATTAATTGTTAATGGTCCCATTACATATGCAGATTACTAGCTTAATAAGACATATCCGCTGGGGTTGTCTAAAGGCGTTGGGACATTCTCTTTAGAAATCCAACCCAGGAGTGGTCATGCCCTAGTTAGTGGAAGAATATTACTAGGCAGATGAAGTAATTATTATTTCAGATAGCTCCTAATTGCTAATTTCATTGACATTGAATGCTGTTCAAATTGGGGTGCCAATAAAAAAGTTTGGCGCCAAATTCTTCTATATAAAGTTCCCTTGTTTATATCTAATAAAGGGCAATGATATGGCAAAACAGCAGTATTGGTACAACTTTCTTTAGAAAAACATTTTATAGCTATATACTTTAGTGTGCACTTGGAATTATAGTGTAAAAGAAAGTTTTCTCAAACTATTTGCCTTGTGCCAACTCTCAAGATTAGAGTTGAAGGATTATTTTATGTTATCCAGATTGCTATCCAGTAATACTGTGGAATGATGAAGAATCATATTCTTTGTTCAGAAGTGCCTTCCAGTTGCCAGAAAAAAGAGCGTCAGCACCTGTCAAGCGGTGAAGAATAATAATATTTGCTACAAAGAACTCAACAAGATTTTTGTCTTTATACAACTAACAACCTACCCATTATTATCTTAATCAACAATATATCTGATGCACAACTCAACATGTGCATTAAGCCTCAAAAAGTTTTTAATTAAATAATGCGCTATAATTTTTTGTTTTGCAATGTTAATAAATGGTAAAACACAGGTAATAGTCAATTTTTTTACTAAATCAGACTCAATAAAGTTTGCCCCAAATTTTTTTTAAATTTTAAATTTTAAACTTATTGTGGGGAAGGCTGACCATGGGACAGACACTTCCAAATATGACTCAGGAAAGATAAACTTAGTACCAGGGGAGGCACCCCAGAGAAGCGATGCTATCTCTTGTTGCCAGCGGGAACGCCACTTATGGGGAGGGGAGGGAACGTGTGAAGGGGCCGTAGCCACTATTGAGCACTTGTGGAGGAAGGGGTCTGATTTGATGAACCAGACTGGGAACCAGGAGGAGACCAGCTGTCGGCGACGTGGTGGGAGATATCCAAACATCCACACTTGAAAGTGGTCCACCAAATGAGACCGGAATCTGTGGACAGCTTCTGGGAGGGTGGGGATGGAGCCAGCAATGGCATCCAAAACAATCTTGTGGATAGTCCACATGGCGATTGCAACCACCAGAGCACGGAGGGAGGGTGGAAGGGGGGAGGCCATTGATAAAGCAAACATATCTCTTGACAGACTGAAGGGATGCGTTTGATCCTGGCCCAGCAGACGTTGAACTTCGCGCCATATCACTTTAGAGGTGGGGCACTTCTCCAGGCGGTGGAACAGCGTTCCATACTGGCCACACACGACACAGTATGAGTGTAAAGCGTTAGAGCGCTCAGCTGTACAATACACCCACCTCAGGCAGCGCCACACATGGGAGCGGACTTGAGGCTGCAACAGAGGATGGTGTGCGTATTTCCAGATAGTCTTTTGGGTCTCAGTGGAATAAGGGATGTCCATCATGTCCAGGTAGTCCACCCTGGATAGGACATGGGGTCAAATGGGGATCATGCCATCATGGATGGGTAGCCCCTGTACCTCTTGTGTGAACTGAGGAGAGGGGCGGCCTCTTCAGGTTGTATGTCCACTAATGCGAATTTTCCACTCTGTGCTTCACATGGAGAGTAGGATTCGTTTGTAGTGGGTTTTAGTCCCGTGAGGACCTATGGCCGATGTGTGTGATGCGAGGTATTTCATCAGGGAGTGGGGGTTTGATGGATTGTTGAGGCCCAAGGCTCGGGAGAAGTTGGAGTGGGCTGCGCGGGACCAGTGTTGGGATGTGAGTGTAGGAGCGGTGACGGCCGCAATCCAGGTGCCCAGGATCTTGGCATTATGAGCTTTGAAGTCAAGCAGGCCCATGCCACCTTGATGATGAGGGCCAAACATGACCTCTAGCCATACTGGTGGAGGGGCGGCCTGACCAAAGCCATCCTTGCAGCAAATCATACAGGGATTTGAAGAAGCTTGGGGAGAAGGGGATGGCGTGGGCTCCAAACCAGACTTTGGATAGGAGCATAGAGTTGGCAATAACAACCCTGCCAGTGAGGGTAGTAAGGTGGGCTCTGAGAGAGGCGATTCGCTTCGTCACGTTGTCCAGTATAGGCACTCCATTACTGCTGATGCATATCCGCCTGCCTCCATCCACACGCCCAGATGGCGCACCGGTCCTATGGTAGGACGTGGCATGAAGGGGAGCACCAGTGGAGCTGTGTGTGTTAAGTTAGTAAGGCGTGGACATGGGCGAGCAGATGGGCCGGGTTGGGAACTAATTGCTGGGGCCCAGCAGTTCTGAAACTGACCAAGGAGGATTATTTCGGTTTTGGAGGCATTCAGTGCTGCGTTGCTTACCTGGGAGTATTCCTGGATGAGGGCTTCAAGCGCGCGTGCATCTTTGTTATTAGACATCCCCACCACGCAATCATCTGCAAATGCCATCATCTTGACTGGGGTTTGGCCTGGCACATGGACCCCAGTGAGTTGGGCATTCACATTTCGCAGTAGTCGGTCAAGGAAAGGGTGGTTAGCTGAGCGGGTAAAACTGCTTCCACTCCTAGTGCAGGTTTTAAGTTCGAATCCTGTACTGGCTAAGAAACATCCTTGGTATGGTATATTTGCCCAAGGTCAACCCACCTCAAATAAATTTTAGGGACCATCTAGTACTAAAAAGATAGTCTATTTTTTAAAAAGTAGTCGGTCAAGGATGAAGTTGTATAAGAGTGGGCTGAGGGGGTCCCCTTGTCGCAGGCCCCTTTGAGGGCGGACTACTTCTGTTAGGAAGCCTGGGCCACGCACTGCCATTGTCACAGATTCTGTGAGCAGCATCACTCAGTTTATGAAGCGGGGGGTAGGCGGAATTGATGGAGGCAGGCCCTAAGGTATTCCCAGTTTACTCTATCATAGGCCTTTTGTTGGTCCAAGAATACAAGTGCCCCAGAGGCTGTGGACTGACATATATTAGCCACAGAGTGCACGTTATCCCAAATTGACCTTCTGGGGATGAAATTGAATTGTTCTGGGGAGAAGGTGGCAGATGCTACAGTCCCTAAACGGTTAGCCATGATTTTTGTTAAAATTTTGGTGTCTGTGTTTGTTAGAGAAATGGGGTGCCAGTTGGCTAAGTCAAGCTTATACCCTTTCTTGAAGAGTGTGACAGTAAAGGCCTCATGTCCTCCTTGTAGGAGGCACGTTTCCAACAGGCTTTGGTTGAGTGAGGCTAGCAGCAATGGGGATATATATTTGAAATTTTTTTTGTAGAACTCATATGGAGTGCCATCTGGGCCTGGGCATTTTTAGTTTGGTGCACTGCGAATGGCTGTCCATAATTCGTTCAGAGTAATTAAATTCATTATTTCCAGGTATCAGAAAATGGTGTGGATATGAGCTCGGTCAAGAAATTCCGCCATTTTGCTGGCGGAATTGGTTCAGCTCAGTATAACTCAGAGTAATATTTTTGCATTTCAATTGCCACTTCAGCTGGTGTGTCCGCAATGGAATTATCCAATCTTTGCACCTGTGTGCAGGCCACGCTCTGGCGTGGTGCAAAATTTTTTTAAAGAAGTATGCGGTGCACTTGTCACCTTTAGTGATGCATGTGGCCCTGTATTGGACACAAACCCGATGTTTGTGTTGCCTTTCAAGTGCGTTGAGGTGGGCGGCTGCCTCCGCCCACTTCCAGCCCCATGCAGGGCTATATCCTGTGGCTGGAATGTTGGACTCCAAGTGGGCCAATTCCACCAGAGTGTGCGAGATAACCGCTGATATGGCTCTTGAGCATCTGGAGGAGAGATGGCAATAGTGGCGGATGGTGTCCTCTTTGAAAGTTGCCCATGTGGAAATTGGGGTCCGCGCAAAATGGTGCAACAAACAATTTTGCCAAAGTTGCCTCTTCCACCCACAGAAAATCCTGGTGACACGAGCTCGGGGGGGGCGGATTTTGCACCAATGTGGGGCCTTTGCAACTGTGACGGGTAAGTGGTATGTTATTGAGACCAGTCAGTGGTCGGAGAATTCCATTTTCATTGTTTTGAATTGGGAGATGTGGGGTTGGAATTTCGCCGGCATTAGAATAAGGTCAATGCAGGTCATGGACCTTAATTGGCCATTGTGGATGTGGGGATGCGTCATGTTTTTGAGCAGTGAAGTTTGCCCCAAATTTTAAAGTTGATAATAAGATAAGGTTGCCACTGCTAGTGAGTTTGATCCTATTATATATTTTTTTAGTACTAGATGGTCAAGATCCTATTATATATTAAGATATAAATTAAATCATTTTAGTATGAGTATGAAAAATTTTAAAAATTACAAAGCTTTATTATACTGTTGACCTGAAAAACTAATAAACGCTTTTCAAAATTAAGACTAGTTAATATAGTACAAAAGTAAGTAAGTTGGATGTGTATTTGATATTTCTGTCTGTAAATTTCACATATTCATGGCAGTGTCATATATTACCTAAACATGGATCTTTGGTTTTTAGTTCATATAGTATTGAGTTACATTTAGAACTTTATATTAAAAGAAAAGAACTATAATATTTTCTGAGTGTCCACTTTTCTAATATGAGATGGGCATATAAGTTACAATAAGAAATGCTTGTCAAGGCACTGATAAGGTTTTACATTAAATACTCATGTCTATATAAGAGCATAGTACTCTATCAACTTCTCTAACAAGAATAAGCCTTTTTGATACTTAACACAGTTTTGTACAATAAATATAATGTTTATGTAATCTAATTTCAAAATCAGTCTTTATTTTTTACTAAGGCTAAAATTTGGAAGGATACAAATATAATAGTTGTTAATAAGAACAATCTTAATTAATGACATGCCTCTATTTACCTTACTTGGCCCACAACAAAACCCAAATGATGTATTAACACTTTTTTATAATTAAAAAGTAAAAATATATTTCAACTAGTTAGTTATGGACTCATGCTAGCTTTAAAAGCTATTTTCTTATGACAGATAAGAGTTAAAGAAGCTACTAGAAGCATATAAAATTAAGTCAAGACAAAGATGTTCAAAAACGTGATCAAATGTTTTAATATATATAATATCTGGTATTATTAAAGGTTTGCTAATAAACTAAGTTGCTAAAATTAGTGTCTATATTTTTAAAAAGAAATTTGTATCACAATATCAAACTTAAAACTAAATATTATAGACTCAATTAAACCCCATCTATTTTTGTTGTAAATAGAAAAAGCACACACAATGAGTTTTAATTACTAAGTAACAAAAGAAAAAGTAAAAAATAGTAACTAGGTGAGTAGGTTATATTTTAAAAATATAATGACTAAAAATTGTATTATTGTTATTTTTACTTCAAAATACTAATTATAGAAAAAGCTAAAATGATGTTTAACATGATTTATTTACAATAAAGTTTTAATTATTATAGGTAGGTTATATATATAAGCCTATAGCTAATATAAGTACTTTCAACTATACTTTATTGTAGTGTGATCTCATTAAGTAGTAGTCTATTTAAAAATGATAAAGCTTTTGTATGGTATTTTAATTTTAAAACCAGTGGTACCAAAAAATCATATGTAGTTGATATTAACACCCAAAATTATAGTCCATATCAAAGAATGCTACTATAAAAAAGTATTTAAATATAGGTCTTTAATGAAAATTTGTCTAATTTTTTTAACATTTACCATTACTAAGATTATCTAGTTGGTATTGTTGCAATTTGGTATGACCAACCATTTAATCCAAATTTATAGTGTATATCTACTCAATCAATAACTTATCAAATAGTTATACTAAGGATTTGAGTACCTTGCCTATACACCAATGTGATTCTATAGATTTTTTACTATAACATTTATCTAGCTGCATTGCTAATTAAAAATAAGTATATCATGTTATATTGAGTTTCCTTCCACTCTCAGTGGTTATAAACCCTGAATCATTCATTATTATCAAAAAGCTTTGGCCCCAAGGAAATGTAAGCTCAACTTCTACTACTTAATATTACCATTATCTTTACCTTTCCCCACGTTGGCATAAAACCATTGTCAGGTTTTATTGTTATTATCTTAAAACCTAGGTCCATAGTTCCTAAAATTTCTAGATAAAATAAGCAATGGCCACTAATCTCCTAATATCATTTCAGTCTTTAAATTATGAAATAAGTAATTTTAAAGGATCATTTTTACCCTAGCTTGTGAATCTAATAATTATAAACCTGTATACTATCTAGAAAGACTTGATTTTCCTATTTTCATATATCACTGCCTTCATACAGCTTTCTTTATTTTTGTATGTGTAATACAACAAGTGCAGTTTTAATTAAAGCCAACGCGCTGATTAAAACATTTTTTGCTCACTAAAGTGAACAATTTTCTTGCACCATGTCTTCTATTATAAAATACATAATCAAACATATTTAGAGAAGATTGTTTGCATGATCCTGTGTATTCTTCTTATATTGACATGAACGACGTGAAGGCTCAGCCAATTTATAGCCTATCTGACCTACTTTCTGATGTTTTGTTCCATCACAGTAAGCAAGTCACAATAATTGCTGGGAATACTCTAAACCCCCACACCATCTTAAGAGCTTTGATCTAACAATGGAAGGTGAAGCTAGCACAATTATTTATCTATATCAGGCGCTTACCACTCTACATAACCTGGGTCAATCCCTAGGACAGAAAATAAAAGAATTAAATTCTCTACTTATATAGTACAACTAAAAACATGAACAAGATGATCAATAAAAAGTAAGGCCCAAAAGGAAACATGGCTACAAATTGCTGGCGCCAGTGCCATCTTAATAGATCTAGCCATCCTGAACTAAATACATAAGATGAATACAAAATAAGGTAGGATGCACTTGCTCTATTAGAAGTCCAAAGAAAGAATGATGGATTAATGTTTCGTATTTAAGTCTAGAACATTTAAACTACTACATCTAAAAAATAGTAAATTGGCATGAACTTTAAACCTCATCATCATATGATTGGAACCTGCAATGATTATTAATTAGTTGATAAAAATTAAGTAAAATATAATTTAAGCTTTCAAATGTCACTTGATCATTATGATTGAATTAGTATTTCAGAGTTGTTATTATTTTAAACTTGGCTATCCAAAACATAATTGTCAGTAGAATCCTGACAATAATGCAATGTGTAATGACACCATTTTTTTAATTTGGTGATTAAACTCAACCTAGGTGTCCTTTAACACTAGGTGTTCCTCCACCAAGATGTTGAAAACGCCTATTATAAATTTAGACATGAATCTTCCCAAAATTATCCCTCAAATTCTGACCTAAAGGAGTATGAAACAGTTGTAACCAACTTACCTAGAATTTTGACTACCAAACTACACCAGTAGCTGTTCCTATAGCTGCTCCGTCATTTACTACAAGCCTTAAATTTTGGCCATGGTTCCTGCTAAATTTACCCCTCCTGTTGCTAATATTTATTGTTCTAAGGTTTTGTCCCAAATTTTTCTAGGAACAGGGCAGAATTAACTTCATCATGTTAACCATGATAACCTGCAAATCTAATAAATATGGAATTATCCATGAAATTTTTATTGAAATTTCTATGGGAAACACCAATGATAAGGACAACCTGGCCATCTTGATAAATTTGTTGGAGCATGTTGGGATTTTTTCCCATATTCCCATCCTACTAGATTACCAAAGATTGCTAGAGGAAAAATTACCTAATGCAAAGTGAATTGGATATCGGTTGACCCTGATTTTGGGGTAACTATGTTTGGGGACTTTAGGTTATTTTCCTGGTCAGATCTGTCAGGGATCAATCTTGATGAATACTTAAGATCTCATTGGGCAGAGTTGCCGACGAAATAGGGGCATCTGATAGTTGATTAACTATCTGGTGTACCAATTGGGATCAGTCAGGTTTCATTGCTGACCAATTGAGATATAAGGAGTAAGTTGTGAGGCGAGTGATGCTTCCTGCAACTAGCAAATCAATCATTTAGTTCATAACCTGCCTTAATGGGTAACAAGTACCATTACCTGAGCAGGTTGCATGCCAAATATGGTTGGTTTTCTTGGATCAAGAGGAAAATGTTAGAGATACATTTTCTGACTCTTTCCGTTTTAGATCTCAAGGATGTCCAATGACAAAATCCTATCCAGCATGGGGAAAACCATTGCTGCTGAGATAAGGATGGGTGATTCAAAGGCAACAGCTGCCGTTTCATTGATGAGGTGCCAATCAAGGTTTAACACCAAATTCTCCACTATAAATTCCATAAAGAATTCACTTATAAACATAATCAATTATCATAATCAATTATCATAATCAATTATCATAATCAATTACCAAATCACTATAGCTAGAGTAATATCTTAAGTAACTTTATCATAATCCATTTTTAATTTCTATTCTTTCTCAAGAATATTATTGCTGTGTGCAATAATTGGGAGACTCTTTAAGATAAAGAGTAAGTATCTGAGAGGGATCAAGAGAAGAAGCTAAAAATTAAATCAGGGGATTGCTGCTAACAGTGAGTCAAACAAAAGAAACTGTAAACAGGGATCTAAGCATATATCTAGTTAGGTTGTATAAGGGAAAGAATACCTATTTAGAACATCATAAGTATTTCAAGAGGAAATACTGGGTGAGCATTGGACCAAAATCTACTACTTCAATATAACTACAGATAATAGACACCATACTATTATAAACAATTATATCAACTACTATCATACAATGCAAAAAATTGCATAAAACCCAAACCTGTAAATGTAATTTATTTTATAGGGTTTATTAACCGAGAATAATCAGAAACCTATAAATTTTTACAAAGTAATGCTCACTACAGGGGTGTAGTTGAGTAGAAAAGACTAGAACAAGTTGTTGTATAAAGACGAGACAGAAAACTATGATTGAAGATGGCAACTGTTAATTAGAACACCTTGAATTCAACAGATCAAAAAAATTTGCAGCCTTGGAGGAGATAGTCACTAAGATGGAGGAGGAGTCAATAGTATCGCAAAATTTTTAGAATGAGTTACTTGGAAAAGTTACATCATTAAATAAGAAAGAAGGGGACTTAATTCAAGAAATCTTATTTATGAAAATGGAGCATGAAGAAGATCACATTTGTTT
Organism: Massospora cicadina; assembly: GCA_022478985.1. Lineage (NCBI taxonomy): Eukaryota > Fungi > Entomophthoromycota > Entomophthoromycetes > Entomophthorales > Entomophthoraceae > Massospora > Massospora cicadina. The sequence goes on from JAKSZP010014759.1 coordinate 87,479, forward strand.
AAAATCATTCACCACTGATATCAAGCATCTGATTAAATAGATCGAGGAGTTAAAGACCCACAACTGTGAGTGTGAGCCATATGCAGTGACCAATGCTGAAGAAAGAACTCATACAACAATTGAGAAGATGACTATCCCAAGAAACATGCCACCGACTTTTACTGCTATTTCAGAGATGACGCCCAAAATCACTCCCCAAGTGAGCCAAGTAGCCAAACCCAGACAGGTGGCTATAGAAATTTCGGAGGAATTCAAAGTGACACCAAATTGCTGATTTTCTTTTAGGATATCACCCCAGCATTTTACTGATTATTTGATATGACAATGTATGAATATGGCAATTGTCAAAAGGCATTGATGGTGATGAATTTCCTAAATACTGATTGTCAAAACCTAGTGTTGCCCCATCTGGAGGGGGACAGCTGGTTATACTCAGAGGTCAAAGTGGCCATTATGAAGGAATTTGGAAGCCTGATGTGCATGTCAAAGTGCAAACAAGAAATTATGGGCATCTAATTCCATAGGGATGAATCCTTGGAAATTTTCACTGATTGCATCTACCAGGAATCACAAATCCTGGTTGGAGCAAAGGTACTGGATGATTTTGATGCCAGATTTGTATTAAAAATGGCCCTTCAGCCCTACGGCAATTTTCACCAATTGATGTCTTGCATATGAGCAATAGAAATTAATGCATCTCAGAAGGTAGACAATTTGAAAATCTAAGGAGCTATTTTTGATGCCCCAAAGAGAAGTTTCAAATCAAACCCAGTATAAAATTTTTGAATCTCATGGAGGAAAATGAGGGTTCTAAGGAGATGAATAACCAAACTGTGCCAGGGAATAAGCCTGAAGACTTTAAATGGATTAATAAGAAGTAGAAAGTTTGTTACCTGTGTGGAGGAAAGAAAATTTTGCTGACATTGCAAGAAACCTATGGATTAAATCAATGTGGTCCAATAAAAAGAGTCTACAACCGCAAAGGAGTCAGGAAAAGGGCCTGCAGCCTAGATGGGGAACATTCTAGAGCTTCTTAGAAACCTGTTCTTTCAATATTATGCATGAGGAAATTGACATCAGTAATCTGTTTGTGGATGAAGACTACAGGATTAGCTGTATCAATTAGTCAATTTGGACGTGAACGTGGTAACAAGATCTGGGGAAAAGGGGATCAGCCCTGTGATAATCAAAGAAGTTATCTGCTCATATGACTGACAACTAGTGGACAAGATTTGAGCCGTAGCTAATCCTGAAAAATAGACCGAAGTTTAATTAGATGAGGCAAACCTGTTAATCCCCATAGTGCAATCAAGGAATTGTTTCCTGATTTATTGGCACAAATCATTCACACCCTCGATTTGGCTATTAATTCCACTATACACTCAGTAAATACTGTCTTACAATACTTCAAGTGTACGTATATAGATATACTAGTGAATCAAGTATGGGTGAGGGAGATTGTTGACAATGGAGCGCCCATTAATATTGTCTCAACCAAGCTGGTAAGAGGATGAAGATCTCGCCTGACTTGGAACACAAGAAAGATTAAGAGAAAGCTGAGCCAAATAACACCATTTTATGTGGAGCATATAACACTCTGCCACTTTTATTTGGATCCTTGGTGGTATCTGCACAAGTGATAGCTTTGGCCAACCAAAACTATGTCATTATGATCAGGGCGGAAAAGCTACATCAGTATGTAGTTAAATGTAGCTTAAAGAATAGTACGTTGACCACATTGGGTCAGACGTTACCATTGGTCTATCAGAAAGATGGGAAAGCTCCACTGATTAAGAGAAATAACTTCATCAACTTGGTCTACAATAACAGCATTATCCAAATTTGATACCAACTAATTGGCTGGAAATGATGAGAAATGCCGATGGAAATCCTAGAAAATTGTGGAATTCCACTGAGGATCAAGAATCTAAAAACCATGCCGCTGGGATCACAGATATTAGTTGACATAGGGTTGACATTAGTAATACTGGAGCTGCTGTATGGGGAGGTAAGAGAGCTTCTGGAAGAAGTCCAGAGTAGAGCCTTGGGTGGCTCCTGGAATATTAGTGCCAGGCCATGGAGAAATTTGAGCTCTCCTGGCGAATTTAAGTGAAATTCAAGAAAAATTGAGAATAATAAGTTCATCATGTTTGTTCATCTAAACTAATGGCTGAACTGAGGAAATTCCATGATTTTGGGACCCTCAATGAGATGGGATTCCCAGCTGGGTAACCGAGAGTATCAACCTATTGGTTGATTGTGAGCAACTCGCTGATCTGATGGAAGGACAGCTAGAGGAGGTGCTTGAATTGTTTGAAAAGTATCAGGAAGTATTCAACCAGTATTACCACAATTTGGGATGTGCAAGAGATGTGATCTACAAGGTGATACTTGGGAAAATTTGCCAATCAGGATGAGACTGATTCAACCGTCAAAGTTGGCCAAGGCGGTAGTGGAAGGAGAAATATTAGACTAATAAAGCATGGGCTTCTAGTTCCATCGTCAAGTACCTGGGCAAGTCTGATTCTTATTGTAAAAAAGAAGGATGGCTCTAACCAGTTGGTGATCAATTATCATAAGCTGAACAAGGTTACAAAGAAGGATGTATACCACTACCAAGAATTGATGATGTACTAGATCGATTGGAAGAAACAAAGTACTTCTCCGTGATGGATCTAATATCATAATATTGGCAAATTGATTTGCCAAGAGAAGACCAAGAAAATTGTGCGAATATCACCGCGTAGGGGCTATATCAACATAAGAGGATGCTTCAGGGTCTGTGAAATGCGCCTGCAATGTTTCAGAGGGCCATGTACTTTATACTAAATGACTTGAAATTGTCATGCGTCCTGGTGTATTTGGACGATATCAATGTGTTTAGTAGGACGTTTACTGACCATTTTCACCACTTGTAGGAAGTGATCAAGAGACTGTTCACGTCCAACCTGAAGATTAAGCCAAGGAAGTGTCACTTCTTCAAGAAAGAGTTTAAAAATCTGGGATTCATGATCAACTCTAGTGTACTGCAGCCTCAAGCCCAGAAGATAGAATCCATAGAATGAATTGCTGTGCTGGAGAGTGTCCAAGAAGAAGTGTTCCTTATAATAGTCGGATACTATAGAAGATTTATTTGGGATTTTCAATAATCACCAAACCCTTATTCCATCTTTTGAAGGATCCAAAGAAAGGATTCAAATAAAATGAAGAAGCACAAGAATCCTTTGATTAGTTATGCCAGTATTTGAAAGATTCTCCGATTTTAAAATATCAGAATGTCAATTGAGAATTTATTATATAAACTGATGCTTTGTTGATGGTGATTAGTGCCATTTTGAGTCAAGTAGATGAACTTGCAAGACAAACATCTGGTGGCATATGTGATAAGGACACTCTCAGCTGGTGAGAGGAACTACACCGTAACTGAGCATGAATGCCTTGTGGTCATTTATGTTTATAAAAAGTTTTGGGTGTACATTCATGGAATGCACTTCAGAGTGGTGACGGACCACTCCTCATTACATTGGCTTCACAATTTGTGAGAACCAGAAGGATTACTGGACTGATGGGCATTGAAATTACAGACTTATGATTATGAGATTGTCCACCGAGTGGGGGCTTCTCATTAGAATGCAGATGGCTTATCACTGTTACCAATGGTTCAGATGGTATACCAGTAAGCGGATGAGTTATTCCAGAGAATGGTTGATTGAAAAATTGGGAATGAGCCCCAAGAAATTTAAGGTGTGCTTTGAAAAGTGATGGAAAACACTGAGACCATGGATGGACAAGTTTTCAAGATGATTAATGGAAAGAGGTTACTATATCCAAAGCCATCAGAAAGAACAGCTATCGTTCAAGCCACTCAAAGGTCGTTGGGCATAAAGGCCTGATAAAAACGACTGAACATACTTTCCAGTAATACTACTTGGAGTCAATTAACTATGATGTTACGGATTATCTGGCTTGCTGTGTGGAGTGCCAATTGCACAAGCCACCCTAAGAATATGACTGGATACTGACTGGTCCTCCCTGGATTTTCTTTGCATATGGTGTCCATCTATGTGATGAGACCACTGACAATGAGCACAGGGGGAGTCAAGTACATAATAGTTGCAATCAATCATCTGATGAGATGGGTCAAGATGAAGGCACTGGTGAAAGTAGACGCTACCAGTACTGTGAAGTTCATCCTAGATCAAGTAGTATAACAACATGGATGCCCACAGGACCTGCTGAGTGACAATGGGAAAAACTTCACATCTCATGTGATCTTATGGTTAAATGAAATAATGGGGATCTGAGGAGTCATGTCTGTAACCTACCAGCTGTAGACAAACGGACTGGTGGAATGAGTCAATGGGATGTAGGCTTTAACGCTGAGGAAGCTGGTCACAGGAAGAACTTCTGCATGTGGGAATGTACCTGATTTTAATGACGTTCGCCTAAAATATTAGACATCATATGGATATGGGAAAAATGCCATTTTAGTTACTATATGGTAGGAAGGCCACATTGCCCAATTTTATATTTGGTGGTGAAACCAACATCGGGGATGAGTGCCTAGCAGTACCTGAACCAATTGATGAATATCCTGATTGAAATGCAATCACAAGCTTTCATTATGACTTTGAAGAAAAGGATATGAGCAAAAATGACAGATGATAAGAACCAGCTGGCCTTATCAGAATACCAAATAATCTAAAAAGTTGTCTATTGTGATACGCGTGATTTCAGGAGAAGAAACAAATTGCATGCATTGTGGTCAGGTTCATTTGAGATTATTGCCAAGATGGCGACAGACGCCTACTCCAGCAAGAACCTATTGGATGGAAGAATAGTAAATTGAGTCCATGATAAGTCTTTAAAGCGATTGATTGAGAAAAATAATAATAAAAAAGAATTCCCAAAGGACTACTGAACTATTAAGTTGGTCATGTCCTAATGATTTGATCAATTCCTAAATAAGGACTTCTGAACCAATCTAGATGTTAAAGTCTTAAAAATATGACCTATTAACCATAGAAAACTGTTAGGTGTAAGTATACCTAGGATCCAGTTTGGGGGAATAAAATAAAAAGATGGACCGCTGAACTGGAACAAGGCCAAGTCCCATAGAAAAAAAATAAAAAAAATAAAAAATTGATAAAAATATTGGGAAAAATATATATCATTAAAACCCGCATAGAAAAACCAATATGTTTTAATAGTTTTATTTTTTTATTGATTATCCTCAATTCAGGGATGATTCCACCTATGTTGCCTCTTGGGGGAGAGAGGATGGATCGCAGTAGGAGTGAATAACCTGTCAAAATCTATGTGAGATTGGATGCTAGCAAGGGCTAAACCTACACAAAAGCAAGTTTATTGAGCAAATGCAGATCCCTGCAAGAAAGCGATTGGGGGAAGGGAAATTGAAAGGTTGGAAGAAGCCAAACGGAATACCCCAAAATGGGGAGGGAAGCAACAGTACAAGAAGAAGCAACCAGAAAATAACCCCAATTAATTTTGATATGGAACCAGAGATGGAATATTGGTCTTGCGCGCTTGCTGACAGGCTTCATCAAGAACACCATACATATAGGCTGGCAATGAGCAAGGGATACTATATGGGGGTTGCCAAATCATGCACTCTATCAAAGCCATCAGTAGAAGATACTAATGGGACATTCCAGAAACAAGATAGTTGTGCAAGGAGTGAAAGGCATCCTGCAAGTGATGACTAAAAGCTTCTTGGAAGCTGAAGCAGAAAGATTGATGGAAACTAGGAGAGGCCGGAAGCATTGTGGCCCAATTTCAAAGAACTTGGCTGGCAAAGTGAAGAGCATAGGCTGAAACATCCCAATCTAGGTGTTTTCAAGTTTGGAATGAAACAGAGCTATGGACAAAACCTCAGTGACTTGGGCCCTTAATTCTGCATAGGGGAGTTTAAAATGTATGATGTTGCTGATGGTAAGTTCAGTGGCCAAGACAGCTGGCTTTTAATATAGACTGAGTCAGAAGAGGAACTCCAGAAGCAAGTGCAATCCATTGAGGAATGAATGATCAAGAGCAAAGTGCATTGCTTCAGAAGGTTCGATGATGATGTTAGGTTATCTGCAAAAGGCCAAATCCAGGAGAGTCTTGAAATCTAACCCTGGAATTGACAATAGAGGTAGGATTGGTCACAAGTCATTTGAGACAATCGCTAACCTGGTTTCAGCGGGGTTGGTTACCATTTCTGGCAATTCCATGGAGGGACTAGCTACTTGTTTTTGAATAGGAGTAAATGTCCTGTGAGGACAATAGAAAAGGTTGCGTTGTGTAGATCAACTCATTCGCTTGAAGAGCTGATGGTCTTAATCAGACAAACTATTGAGCAGCTGTTGATACCGTGACTCAGGACTTAACATATGATCTGGATGAAAGGGGGATGTCATACTTATAGAATAGTTGACATTATGCACTCTACAATCCATTAAGCTCCAATTTTGGAGAATTTAATCTCAAAATTTATGAGATAAGCTCTCCAAGGGAAGAATTAAGAATGAATCAAGCCAAGAGGTTATGAAGAGAAAATAACTAGGGCGAACATAAATGAACATCCTTAATTGGGCTACAAAACAAAAATTGATGGCAAGAGTCTTTTGTTGAGAATGAGGAGAAAATCATGAAATCAAGGATGCCGGACCAAGACTCCTGAATATGACAGAGGATCATATGCTCTGATGAGGGAAAAACCAGATCCTGGGACTAATATTGTCACAAATAAATTTATCAGCCTAGCATGACAGAAGGTCGTGAGGACCACACCCTAATAGTGTGGTAGGGAGGAGAAAGAGGAAGCGAATCAAATGCCAAAGGTCATCCTGAGCAGCATTGAGTACTGATTGATCGTACTCCACTTGAATAGATAAAAATTTGACTATGCCCAAATTGGTGTTCTCCTGCCCTGATCCTTTTCTTGCTGTAAATCTAGGCAAGAGGGGAAATGTGTTAGGAATTTTTGCCCATATTCCCAGCTGATTAGATTACCAGGGATTGTTAGGGGATAATTCTCTAATGTGAAGTTAATTAGATATTGGTCAACCCTGTTTTTGGGGTAACTATGTTCAGGGGATTTTAGGTTATTCGCCTGGTCATATCTATTGAGGATCAATACAAATGAATACTTAAGATCTCATCTGGCAGAGTTGATGAAGAAATAGGGCATCTTATAGTTGATTGACTATCAGGTGTACCAATTGGGATCAGTCAGGTTTCATCACTGACCAATTGGAAATTTAAAGAGTAAGTTGTGAGGCGAGTGATGCTTCCTGCAACTAGCAAATCAATCAGTTGGTTTGTGACCTGCCTTAATGGGTAACAGGTCCCATTACCTAAGCATGTTGCTTGCCAAATGTGGTTGGTTCACTTGTATTGAGAGGAAAAAGTTAGGGACACGTTTTCTGACTCTTTCCATTTTAGATCTCAAGGATGTCCAATGACAGAATCCTATCCAGGATGGGGAAGACAATGCTGCTGAGATGAGGATAGGTGATTCAATGGCAACGGCTACTGTTTCAAGATGAGGTTCCAGCTGAGGGTTGGGCGCCAAATTCTACACTATAAATTCCTTTAAAGAATTTACTAATAAATAAAATTAATTATCATAATCAATTATCAGTTCACTTTTACTAGAGTATTATCTTAAAAACTTTATCAGAATCCATTTTGGGTTCTACTTTTTCTCAAGGATATTATTGCTGTGTGCAATAATTGGGAGACTCTTTAAGATAAAGAGTAAGGATCTGAGCAGGGATCCAGAGAAGAAGCTGAATCAAAATGGGGATTTCTGCCAACAGTGTTAAACAAGAGAAACTTTAGACAGGGAACTAAGCATATATTGAGTTAGTTGGTATGAGGGAACGAATCCCTATTCAGGACATCATAAGGATTCAAGAGGAAGTACTGGCCAAGCGTTGGGCCAAAATCTACTATTTCAATTCAACTACAGATAATAGTCGCCGTACTATTATCAACAACTATATTTACTACTATCATACAACACAGAGGATTGCACAAAACCTAAACTGTGCAAGTAATATATTTATAGGGGTTATTAACCAAAATAATCAGAAAACCTATAAATTTTTACAGACCCCTTGTTGGGATTTTTACCAGTTATGCGTTTTCTGACATGATCAATACTAATTTTATTAATTGCATATGAACGACAATCTTATTAATTAGTGTCAATGAATGTTAGGCTTCTGAGGGGGAAGCTTTAACTTTTTGATTTGATCAATCTGAGCCATTTCTTAACTTAAGGCTTCTAAAAAGAAAGCTCTAAATTATTAGTGTATGTCAATAATGGGATAACTATGACTAAGAATGATCAGACTTCCATGAGTTAAGCTTATTCTTGTTAGGCTTTTAGTTTAACAGACTTGTGAGCGCAATTGCTAAGCTTTGTGAATTAAGTTGGGTAAAGTTCTGACCAATAGCATTTCAATTGCTGCAGGTCAATGAATAATACTAAACTAAAACTGTCAACTAATTATGAAAGTTTGATAGACGTAAATTCAATTGCCATTTGTCGCCTGGGAAATTAGGATTACTGGTAATTAATGTAATAATATTTAAATTATTTTTCAGCCACTGATGCTAATGATTTCTTATAGGTGGGCAATAAATTGCCATGAGTAATTATATATATACGAAAATATTACTAGTAATTTACTTTGCCTTTGGTTCTACTAAATTTTAGTTTTATTGTTTTAGTTTACCGTAGGTGCCAGTTGCCTAGATGTGTCAAGAAAACAAGGTTCCAGTTTACCTGAACCTTAATTAGCTCATATTGCACTTCCTGTCATCAAAAAGAAAAAAGTTGTTAGTTAAGTTTTAACCCCTCACAAGCCTGTGAAGTCGCCACTTTTCAACAATTTGATTCTTTTTTACAGGGGGTTTCTGAGCTAACTTTGTTTGTTGGTAAGGAGTAAATAATATGAGCAGAAAACTGCTGAGTGAAGGGGATATGGTAGATTTTATATCAGTGAGTGCAGAATTACCAAAAGATTGGACTTTTAGTACGTTGGGATGAAATCAGCTGTAAAAATTGTAACTAAATATATTATGATATTAACCAGGAAAAAGATGGTAAAGAAAATACTATGTACTGCAACTTCTAATCAACTATATCTAGACTTTGATCCAGGCTGAAGTTAAGGGAGTTTGGCTAATTTATCAGGGCTTGAAGTTCAAGTTAAACTCTAAATCCATTAAGCAAGGAGAGGTCCTGATGGGGAGAGTCAGTGCCATGGAATGTATTATGATAAAGCAGTGTTCAGACATGATCAACATGCAAGATCAAGTCAAGCATCTTGTGAAATCCTTTGACAAAATGACAGCAAACTCAATAGCTTACCAAAGAGTTAGATGAACTGTGGCAAAAGAATCATAAGTTGAAGGCATGTAAGTTGAGTCAGAATAATTGGGAGAAGGTCATTACCAAATGGTACAGAGCTGAAAGGAGTCATAATCTGTTGTCAAGTGAACACTAAAGCCGATCTGACCTGTTTATAAATAGTTCCTCACCCAGGGATGGTAACCCTAATAAAGCCATTCCTAAAACCTTTGAGAAAGCTCCTGAAAACCTGGCTTCTTATCCAGTAAGGCGTCATGTATCAATTTTAGATGTTTTACCCAGTGGGGAAATACTGGCGCCAATCCCCACAGGAACATGGAATTTCTGCCCACACCAAAATTGCCAGAGTTTCAAAAAACCAATGCCCCTGAGTTCTTTAGGCTTTTCAAGATGACCATGGTAGGATGTGGAGACTGCTAAAAGGCTGTTTCCATGATCTACTTCCTTGATACAGCTAGTCAGAATCCTGTACCAATTTGATAACCACCAAAGAAATGGCTTACACATAGTCCAAGGATTCCATTATGGGGGAGTTTTGAAGCCCTGAGCACATCACCAAACGGATTCAAGGATTCATGGGTATTTAGTCTAAAAGGATGAGTCAATTAATACCTTTGCTGACTGGTTCCACCAACAAGCTCAGATACTCACTGGGATGGGAGCATTGACTGATTATTATTCATGAGTCACAATAAAATCAGCAGATTAGGCTCAGAGGGAGCTTCATTGGTCTATTATCTCCACCTTATATCAATAAAAACTGCCAAGATGGTTGTTTTTTAAAGCTCTGTGGGACCACCTTTGTGCCCCAACAAAAGTTACCATAATCCAATATGGGAAATACAAAATTACGTGGCAAAATCCCCATTAATAACCAAGCAGTATCAAGCCCTTAAGCTAGTACTAGTTCTTTTTGAGAAACCCAAAATGGTCAATGTAAGAATATTCACTTATTAAAAGTAAGGCAAGAAAGTTCATATTTTTAGTTTTACTGCGCAAAATTATCTAAGGTCAATGAGGTTGTACCTACCAACAATCAAGTGTCTTATGCGGGAAAAGATAATGAAGAATGGACAAGAAACTATATATTTCCGCCTATGATCAAGTTCCACATGATCTAGAAGAACAATTCTATGGATCAAACCTTTTTCAGGAAAAATGAAATACATGTAGTTATTCGTTCACTAACAAATGTAACCAAGCCTGGATTATTGAAAAGATGGCACTACCAAACATGAAGTAGCCTCAAGTCAAAATCAAACACCTGAAAGCCAATAGCAGTACCTTAAAATATGTTAGAATATTGATTTTTTAATGGCCAGAATTAAGGAGCAATTTTCTCATGTAAATGAGCAGCTTTTCAAATATCAATTGGGTTAATGATGCAACAATTTTTCAACTAAATTATTTTATTTAACCGAGGCAAGCTGACCAGGGGACGGGTAGTACCAATGCGTGTGTAGGAAAGGAAAGGGGTGAAACATGTCAAGAATTGTAAAGTATTGGGCACCCCGGGGTATACAGGTTACCCCTGTTGCCAGCTGGAACCGCCAGGTATGGGGGTTGGTGCGCTACTCCAAGTTTGTTTCTCATGCTTTGGAGCAGGTGTGGAGGAAGGGGTCCATTTGGAGGAACCAGAGTGGGAACCATGACTCTATGAGCCTCTGTTGCCTTGGCTTTATGTATCCATAAAGCCAGGCTTGGAAGTGCTCCTTTAAGTGGACGTGGAACCTACTGATTACCCCATTGATGGTTGGGACGGTACCCTTGAACTCATTCAAGGCAATGGTGTGGATTGTCCACATTGCGATGGGTATCATTAGGGAGCGGAGGGTAGATGAAAATGGGACTCAAGCTGGAGTGCGAGGAGGCTGCTTGAGATAGAGAATTCCTGGTCGTCTTGGATCCTAAGCAGGCGCGTAACTTCCTGGCATATGGTTCTGGCTTGGGGGCAGGTTTCAAGGCGATGGTGTAGGAAATCTCCCCTCCACATGCTTTGCAGGTTGCATGGAGGGAATGGGTGCGGTCCGCCATTCTATAGGTCCTTCTCAGGCACGCCAGGTATTGGCTCTTGCCCTTAGCTGGAGGAGTGGATGGTTCGTCAGCCTCCACATTGCCTTCTGTGTAGCTAGGTCGTAGGGGATGTCCAAAGCATCTAGGTAGTCAATTCTAGCGATGGTTGGGTTCATAGCAAGTGTGTCTCTCTGGGGGTGGTCTTCTGGTTTTCTTATCATGAAGTGGTCTCTGGGTCGTCTCCTTCCCTGCACAGCGCCAGTGTTATTGACAGTCCATCCCATGTGGCAGATGGTGCGGAGGAGGCGTTTAAAGTAAGGGAGGGGTTCCATGCAGGCCCGCTGCATTGGGGCAGTTAGCGAGGTATGTAAGTAGGCTGAAAAGGGTTATGTGGGTTAGGTATTTTGAGCGCCTGCGCGAAGTTGACCCTCTCTGCTCTTGACCAGTGCTGTTGTGGAAGGTCTGGGGTTAGCACTTCCTCTATCCAGGTGCTAAGAATGCGTTCGGCATAACTCTAGAAGTCTATTAAGTCCATGCCTCCTCTGGAGTGTGGTCCAAATAGTGTTTCCACCCATACTGGTGGACGGGATCCAGGACACAGACAGTCCTGGATAAGCGCGCGGATTGATGTTATGAAGATTGGAGAAAAGGGGATTGCATGTGTGGGGAACCACAGCATCGGGAGATGAGCGAGTTGACAACTGCTACTCACCCAGTTACCCCCGGGATCTTCCCTTGAAAGAGGCAATGCAGTTAAATACTCATTGTAATAGAATATCCTCAATCATCTCAGTGGCATACCCACTTTATCCAGCCATACCAAGGTGGCGGAAAGGGTTGGTGCTTGGGGGTGATGCAAAGGGTAGGATGAGTGGGATTTTCCATCTGGGGGTTGTGAGGTTTGGGTGTTGTGGTTCAGGTATTAATGTATTTGCCTAGGAGGATTATTTCTGTTTTCCGTTTATTGAGTGATGCATCACTCAAAATGAAGTATTACTCTAGGGTGCGTTCCAACTGTTGGGCGTCATTACTGTAAGCTATATCTGTCACGCAGTCATCTGCAAAGGCTAGTATCTTTACTGGGGGCTGGCCTTGTGCAGTTATGCCCATGAATTTTGAGTTGGCAACGCGGAGGAGTGGATCAAAGCTGAAGTTGTAGAGTAGTGGGCTGAGGGGGTCCCCTTGTTTGAGCCCTCTGCGTGGTGTGATCTTGTCAGTTAGGAAGCCAGGGCCACACATAGCCATAGAAGTGGACTCTGTGAGGAGCATCGCCCAGTTAATGAACCTGTGTGGGAGATTAAGGCGCTTAGGCATTCCTTCAGATATGGCCAGCTAAAGCAGTCGTATGCCTTCTCCTGGTCAAGGAATACCAGGGTTCCGATTGCTTTAGACTGGCATATATTGGCAATGGTGTGTATAATACACCAGATGGAGTGCCCAGGAGTGAAACCAAATTTATTGGGTATTAGGTCTTTAAGACTATTGTGCCTATAATGTGATTAAAATTTTGTAAGTAGTTTAGTGTCAGTCTTTGAGAGTGGAATTGGGCGCCAGTTCGCCAGGTCTAGTCTGTCGCCCTTTTTAAACAGGGTAATGCCATAGGAGTCCTGGCCTCCAGGCAGGAAACGTGTCTCCAGCAGGCACTGGTTCATTGATGCTAGGAGGAGGGAGGCGATTTGCTTATAAATTTTTTTATAAAATTTGGAGGGTATCCCATAAGGGCCTGGGCATTTATCTATGCGGTGCACCGCGGACTGTGTTCCAAAGCTCATCCTGCGTTATCAGGTTTAGAAGACTATAGTCCAGCGGTGCACTCTATATTTCAGCGGTGTGTATATTTTTCTATTTTTGGGGGGTAGATGGGGTGTTGTAGTAGGGTTTGGTGTAATAGTGGTGTATTTCTGCCTTGATCTCTTTTGGGTCAGTTGCCATGGTGCCGTTGGCTTTGCAGACCTGGTCGCACTGGGGCAGGTTGCCTCAGGATTGATATTGGTGGACGAAGTATGCCAAACAGATATTGCCTTCTTTTGTGTACTTACCTTTCCACAATACTTTAATTCTGTTTTGGTGTTCATAGATGAGTGCGTAAGGCAAGCGTGGATTTCCGCCCATTTGCGCCCCCAGTTGGGGCTGTAGCTGGACTTCATGGTGTTGATCTCTAGGTGGTCTAGTTCTGCCAAGGTGCGCCATATTGTGGCTGTGTCCGCAGTGTACTTGCGTGAGGCAAGATGACAAGTTTTGTTTATTAGTTTGGATTTGAATTTTTCCCAAGTTCTGATGGGATCTGATGTGACTGGGGTTGCAAATTATGGGTTTGTGGCTTCATGTTTAACCCAGTCAGAAACTTCGGATAATTTATGTTCTCCAGGTACAGCACTTTTTCCAGTGAGATGTCCTCATTTGAGTGCAGGTTGGCATGAGCTGCACTGAAACTAGATGGTGGTCAGAGAAATTGATTTATTGTAGCAAAATTAGAAATAAGCGAGCAGCAGGATTTTGGTACAAGGATGTGATAGATGTGTCTCATTGAGATGAGCGTTCCCTCACGTATGCTGGGGCAGGTCATGTGGGGGAGGAGTGGAGACCTGGGGGAGGGTGTCATACGGGCCAAGGAATGCTTTCATCATGTGGAACTCAATGTGTCCCAGTGGGTATCCTCTGGGGTTGGGCCATTGTTCTGTGGTGAGGTTGTCCCAGAAGTTAAAATCGCCCAGAAAGATGGTTTCTGGTGGGAGGTTGAGCGTTGGGATGGATTTGATAATTTTTGCCTCTAAGTTGCAGTGCACAGTGCGAAGATACAAGCTATACTGATTGTGACCTCTTAGTTTGCGATCATTGCACCCAGGATGCAGCCATGCAGATATGAGGAGGAGTCAGGAATTTCTTAATCCTTTTTGGTGTTTTGGATGACCATTCCACAATGGGACATCCATAACGACTGGGATGGTGAGACCCTGGCCAACCAAAATCCCTCTTCCCCCTGTAGACAGTGGGTTCCTTGTATGGCCGAGATGTCTACAGGGGGTTTACACAGGAAGTCAAGCTTTTGGATTGGGACCCTTGATCCCTAGCTCCTGCAAAGGTTAAGCGTCCCTATTGACACAGAGGTGCCTGCGGCGCCTCAGGAGCAGTTGGGTGGGCCTTTCGGCCCTAGTCCCCCGCTCATTGCCTTGGACTTGCTCCATGTGATTTAGCCAGTCCATTCTGAGGCGTTGTCCAGTTCCTTACCTTGTGATAATTTTGTGTGGGTTTTTTTGGATTTAGGTTTGTATTAAGCTTTTCCACACATGATTTTGTGAGACTTAGATTGGTGTGCAGATTGGTTTCTGATGTTTTGGGGTTTGATTTTGAAATTCTGGGCCCTGCTGTCTCACTTATAGTGAAGTCAAATTGTCCAGGTAAGTTCATTTGAATGAGATCACATGGTGATTCAGTTGGATTGTTGAGAAAATTTTCAGCGTGGGTTGTCTGGTCTGACTGTTTGGCTCAGTTAATATCCTCCATGGCTTCTTTGGCTTAAAAATTCTGTTCTGATTGGCTGGCTCAGCCAATTTCCTCTCTGCCCTCCTGGATTTGGTCCAGGCCGATGGTGGAGGTCACGAGTGACGCAACCTTGGCTGCTGTCCGCTTGCAGGCCTTCTGAACCTGTATACATAGTTTGGTATACTGGGTCTATGAGATCGTAGTGCCCATCCTCTACCCATAGGAAAGCGTGGTTGGCGTCAACCATTTTTCCAAAGATCTCTTTTTCTTCATCCATAGTGTGATCGCAGAAGTCCAGGGCCAAGATGCCCTCCTTTATGAGGGCATGCGCGTTCCTTGTGCCCCAATGCGGTGCAATGGTTGCAGATGGGTGGTGCGCATTCCAGTGCGACATGGAATTGTTTTAACACTCCTCCATCTGAGAGGTGAAACACCGCAGTGCATGGGATTATTAAGAGGTCTGCAGCCACATTGGGGACCAAATTGAGCACGGTGATCGCCTTTCCTGTGCACAGGTTCAGCATCAGGTGGAATCGCTGTAATTTTAGCTGTTTAGTTTTCCATAGCTCTGAATACTGATTCGGAGCTCTTCCTCAATTAGTTTGCAGAGAAGGTTGGTGGGAAGCGAGTTGAAGGATATAAACAAAGTGTTTGATTTGTTCCATCTGGTGCGTGCAGTGCACACAATTTGTTTGCCATTAGGTAAGTCAATTTAGATGCAGACTTTTGCTGCGGCGTCTGCATCTTCTTCAGTTTCAAAACCCATATAAATCCAGCTGTGGTGTATGGTATGAGTGGTAACGTACACTGGTTGGGGAAAAAGGGAGGCCTGTGCCTCACCTACTTTCTCTGCACAGAGTTGAGGACTCTACCCCTTTTAAAAGGTTGGAGCCCGTGTCCATTTTTGATAGGGGCTGTGTATACTGTATTTCCATATATTAGTTTTGTTTTATGGTGAGCTCCACAAACCTGGGCGGAGTTTGAGTTTGTGTCTTTTTGACAGCGTTGGCTCTTGATCCCCCTCCAGGGCATATTTTGCCCTTTGGCGCACCGTTTTAGGCATTGTCAGATATGGCTTTCGCTCAGTTTAGTTAGGATTTGTTGAATTCTCTCATCTCACCTGTGTGATTATCAAAAATTTCTGTTCAAATCGAATCTTAGTAACTGATGTTATCCTTATGGGAAAAGCTTTCAACTAAATTATATTTCCTCTTACTCTGATTACACCTATACCAATTTTTGGGTAAATTAAGCAAAGGTTTGAGCCATCATTGTCGGTGGAGCTCTAATTAACATTGTCTCTAAATAGATAGTGAAAAAATTAAGGCTTTCACAAGATGTGGACCATAAGAAGGTTTATGTAATGGCGAGTTTTTAAACTATTACTTTGAAGATGGCATATAGTGCCTTGCTTCTACAGTTTGAATCACTCCTTGTCATAGCACAACAATAGTTACCTATTTAAATTATGAATTTTAGTTGCACTGACTTCATGCAACAGTGTAAGGTTTAACGTGATTTCCAAGAGAATACTCTCAAATTTTAAGACAACTTTTGCCGCTCTTTATAACCAGAAAGGGGTTCCACCCCAAAGTAAGAGAAACAATTACATTATTTGGTATATATTTACGGTATAATTAATTTGAGTATTCTTAGACTGGTCACTATTCTAGGAAGCCGTCTGTTTAAATTATGGAAAGTTGGGGAATTCCTTTATGGGTTCAAATGTCAGTGGTTGTAATTTCAAGAAGTAGTGTAATATATAACCAGACTTACTTTAGAAATTCCTGACTATCTGAATGATTAAGTCCACTTATTATAACAGAAAGGTAGAATCGAACCCCTATGTTACTACTGGGATTAAATTCCCATCATGATAAAATTCAAGTACTGGTTGTCAACCTATTGATTAGGTCAATACAGATAGATCATAATAAAGTAGTGACCTACGCTGAATTAAACACTTACTATGTAAATTCTTTTCATGAATTTAGGCAGCTGAACGAGATGGCGTTTCCAGATGACCCAATATAAGCAATTTTCACCAAATTTATTTTAAAATTGTTAGTAATCTAAAAGAAGCATATGGATTGAGTCCTTAAATAATTTGAAAGTAATTTTTGGCTGTTTTCTTAAGGTGATTAATCTTTGGGAGCACCAATGGTTTAGTTAAAAAGGTTGATGTCAGAAATTAACTGCTAATTTGTATGCAGCAAATTAGACATTCATATGAAGTGAGCCCATAGTTGCTGACAAAGTTGTAAAACTAATCAACCACGGGTTGTTGAACCCACTTTCAGGCCTTGGGCAAGTACAAGCTTGATCTTGAAAAAAAATGATGGATCCACCATATTGCGATAAATTGCCATTTCTGCATAGAAGAAAGAAAAAAGGATCCATAACCGGTAATACAGATATCAGATGCACATGAATGCTTATGGTGGTTTAATTATTTTCTGTAATGGATCTTATACTGGTTACTGGTAAATTGACCTATATAAGGATGATCAAGAAAATTTGCAATCATTACCTGCCAAGGACTATGTTAACCCACGCAGATGCCTCAATTTATTTGTAATGCACTAGCGACATTCTAAAAAGCCATGAATGCCATGTTAGGATATATGAATCTTTTATGCCTTCTAGTCTACCTAGACATTATCAATGTTCACAGTAAAATCCTTGAAAAAAATTTCAATAATCTATCAGCAGCAAATTTAAAGACAATACCTAGAAAATGACACTCCTTTAAAAAGTAGATTAAGTACCTAGGCTTTATTGTATACGTCAAAGGACTCCGCTAAAAAACCTAAAGTTGAGGCAATTTGGGCCATTTCACAATCAAAGATTATTAAGATGTGCTGTTATTTTAAAATTGGCCGAATATTATTGCCAGTTCCTTAAGAATTTTACTTCTGTCACTGAGTCACTCTTTTGACTGTTAAAGGATCCTAATAAAGAATTTATATAGCCCCAGTTACTCTTTTTTAATAATAACATTAGTTACTTTGCTCAATTTTAACAGAATTTTTTGTTAAGCACAATATAGATGGGCACATTCAACAAATCCCAATTAAACTGGGAGAAAGCTGTACTAGGCAATAGGCAAAATTAGTGCGCTGAAGGGCAAGAAACTCCCGGGAGGAGGACTGGGAACCAATGCCATCAAAAACCACAAACTCAGACACCATCCAGGTTTGTGGAGTTTACCACGAAACAAAATTTATGCATAGGAATTTAATATGCACAACCCCTATTGAAGGTAGAGCACAGTATACGACTTTTCCTAAGGGTTGAGTCTCCAACTCTGTGGGAGAAAGTGAGCGAGGAACAGGCCTCCATTTTCCCCATGCGGTGTACATTACTAAACATACCATCCACCACAGCTGGATCATTATGGTCAATGAAAACTGAATAAGATGCAGATGACGCCGCAAAAGTCTGCATCAAAATTGCCCTACCTAAGGGCAAACAAAATTGTGTGCACTGAACGCACCAGATGGAACAAAGCAAATACTTTTTTCATATCGTTCAACTCGCTCCCTACCAACCTTCCTCACAAGGTAATCAAGAAGGAGCACTGAAATGGAGCCCAAAACTGTGGAGAAATTAAGCTTCTTGAACTACAGCACTTTCACCTGATGCCAATCTTGTGCACAGGAAAGGCAATCGACATAATCAACCAGTCCCCAGTGTGGCTGCAGACCTCACAAAAACCCCATGCACAGTAGTGCTTCACCTTCCAGATGGGGAGTGTCAAAGGCATTTTGCATCACACTGGAACGCGCACCGCCTATCTGCAACCACTGCACCACATGGGGCACAAGTAATATGCATGCCCTGTGAAGGAGGGCATTTTGGCTCCAGACTTCTGTGACGATGCCATGGGCAAAGATGAAGAAGCCTTCGCCAAAATGATTGACCACAACCACCACTTCCTAGGGGAGAGGATGGGCAATACTTCCTTATAGACCCAGTATCACCCAAACTATGCAAAATAGTACAGAAGGCCTTCAAGTGGGCAGAGGCCAAGGATAAATCACTCGTGGCCTCCTTCATCAACCCAAACTAAATTCAGGAGGACATAGAGAAAATCAACTAAGACAACTAATAAAATCAAAATGCCCATGTTGAAAATTTTTCAACAATTTGACTGAATCACCACGTGGTATCAATCAAGAAAACTTAGCAGAACAATCTAGCTTCACTATGGACGAAAATGCGGTACCCAATTCTTCAAGTTTGAACTCCAAAAACAACAGAGTCCAATCAGCGCACCGCACTTAACCACCATGGGCCATGGGAAAATCTAATGCAAAACCTTAAAACTGCAAAACCTGCATGAAATCGACACAGGGTAAGGGATTGGACAGTGACATAGAATGGACTGGGCCAGTGACATGGAGCAAGTGTAATATAATGAATGGTGGGTTAGGGCTGGATGGCCCTCCCAACAGTTCCTGAGGTGCTGCAGGCATCTCAGTGTCAATAGGGATGCTAAACATCGTGGGAGCCAGGGCTCAAGCGTCACAAGCCAAAAAGCTGGAATTCCTGTGAAAACCCCCTGTAGACATCTTGGCCATACAATAAACCCACTGTCTACAGGGGGAAGAGGGATCCTGGTCAGCCAGGGTCTCACCATACCTATTGGTATGGATGTCCCACTGTGGGGTGGTCATCCAAAATAGCATAAAATTAAAAAACACCAACTCCTCTTCATATCTGCATGGCTGCATTCTAGAAGCGATAATATAAGCCAAAAGGACACAATCTCAATAGCATATATCTATGCACCGTGCACCTCAGCTGAGAGGAAACATTTTTACACCCATACTGACATTCTCCCTCCCATCAGATACCATCCTGTTGGGTGACTTCAACTGCTGGGATAACCTAACAAGGATTGATGGCC
>JAKSZP010014760.1:0-106926 GCA_022478985.1 Massospora cicadina
TTCCCCCGTCGCTCATTAGGCCAAATGCCATCGTGCTAACCATTGGAAATGTAGTCAAGCCCTGGTTCGGATGTTTGAGGTTGAACTGAAAGAGACTCAGCCCACCACCAAATTTTGTGAGGTCAGTTCCCAAAGAACAAACCCATCCATTCCCAAAGAATTTGCCAGTTAGGTCAAAATTGTGGGACCTGATCCCGTCCTATCACTACCCAATTGACAACTATTTAATCAGTTGCATGGCACTGAGAAAATTGTTGGTCAATTTTCTTACTTTCCTTTCTAAATAAAATTTTACCAAAAAACCAAATTTTTATTTCCCTTTCCAACTGCATCCCAGGTGGCATTTCCCTGGTGGCCTGTCATTCCACACTCTGGATGGGCTTTACCAGTTCTTTTGGTCACTATGGCCCCCTCCATCATCAATTGGGTTCAGAGAGTCCAATATTTTTGGCTCTACAACCCCGTCATCATGAACTTCCAGCAGCAATACATGGGGATCTTATGGCCTTATGTCCATCAATTGCAAGAAAAAACTCCATCTCCTTGTCACCCCCATTGAGATGGCCTCATATGCTAAAGACCTCGTCAAAACTATTACAGTAATTTCACCCCCTGCAGCTAGACCCACTAGGTTGGGAATGAGTTCAGTGTGGTTCGTCATCGGGATCCTCCTCACCTTGTTGTTACACCACCACTTCGTGGTTTCACATTTCCTGGCTTCATATCAAGTTGTTCAGTCGGCAATGCCTCTGGCATTCTGGCTTGCTTTTTGGATGCTCATGCATCCCAACTGGCAGGTCGGTCTAAACTTCTCCTGCCATTTCCATGACAGCCAGGTGCCATTATTATATACCTTTCAGGAATCTCCTGGCCAAACTCATCTATTAGATGAGTCCATTCATATTATGCCAATCCTCTGCTGGTCATAGCAATAATTATGAAAAATCACCAAGTCAATTTGGCCCATGAATTGACTAAAATAACAATTGTTTCAGTCTTATTGAAGGAAATTTTACTCTCATAATTGGGATAACTTTTGGTTTTGAACTCAAAATCAAAATCTTCCCAATTAGAGCTATGTCATAACTCGACGTCTAACAAATAAATGTGGAATAAACATATATGATCATAAAAGATGGTGCACCCCAATTCGGGACGTCAGCAGCCTCTCAATAGCACTAAGTATGCTTATAATTGGGACGTCTATATTTAAGTGCTTAATTATTGATTTCATTAATTGAACCCAACTTCCACCTTAGTGCATTAAGATTAATGCACTAAACTAGGAGGTGCAATTTAGTTAATGCCATGGGACCACTTTGCACCCAAGTGTACCCATAATCGGCCATAATATAATAATATAATAGCTATTATTAGCTACAATAATCGGGCACCTCAGACTTAATTAGAGTGGTTAAGAGGTGAATCTGATTTATCAGATTATGCAGATGAATTGGGAGGATCAAAGGATTCATCAATGGGAGTAATCTATCAGCATTGATGGTTTTCTCAAAAGGTTTATTTTTTAAACAATCAAAATCTAACATATAGCATTCATTTTGTCCATAACAGAATCAGCGTACTAAACAAGCGCATGACTAATACTGAACAGATTTCTGATCAACAGCAGTGATATTAGCTTAACAAATGAATATGTTAAAGCATAAGGCCTGTTGGGTTGGGACCATCTAGTACTAAAAATAAGCATAAGGCCTGAGTATCTCCCGCCTCCTGAGGAGAACGCTGCTCTGAAAATATGTCTCTCCACAAGCAGAAACTGAAAAAGATGGTGCTCAAGAAGTCCTTAGAGGATGATCATCAGTACCTTTCCAACAAATTAGACCATTTCTGGGAAGAGATTATAGGCAAACTCTGTAAATGCTGATGAAGTCTTCCCACCTGGAAATCAAAGGATCTGATAATGATGTACGTTAGTTTGGCCCAATGGCCCCCAAATCTAAAAGCAAAAGAGCATCTAAGAGCAAAACATTACGGAAGTTCAGACTTCTACACCCATGCCCAACAAAGCCCAGACCGCTACCTTAGAAAGTTCCCCTTGCACTGCTCTCACTTTTCTGGACAGTTGTGATGAAACAATCATTTACCATACTCACCGCTGGCCCATCCTCCTTTAGCCACTTAAACTTCAGCTCAAGAACAAGCGGTGCTAACTTACCAACTGTTCCAAAAAGCCTCATGTGAGAATCTGCAGATGATGGCTGTTTAGAGTCAGCCACATCAACTTTCTGAAAGTTGAAAAGTGGGGAAACATACACACCTTTTTTTCATAATTCAAAATTAGAATGGACGGCACATGAACAAGGATAAACTAGTGATGATCAATAACTTGCTGGACCTAAAGAGGCAAGAGTTAGTCATGCCTAATATCAGTGAAACTGGGCTGTCCTATCAGAATGCAAAGATCATTATTATAAATGAGCTCAACAGAGCAGAAATGATGGCAACCAGAAAGACCATTTCCTTAACATTTATTTCAAAACTCATGAACATATCGGCAAGTTTGCTGAGTGCTTCTACCTAGAGGCCCAGGTGATATATGACTGGAAGGTTCTAACAATTAAGTTGCACAGATCGGCCTGCAGGAAGACTGCAAACCATATAAAGAGCTATACTGAGTCATGCTTCCATGCTGTACAATGAATACAGCATAGTGCAGATGTTGAACTAAATTTGCCATTGTACTGTGACTTTTGACGCTCCTAGTAAATGGTACCACAACAATTGAGAGAACTAGAATAAGTTCTTCAAGCAGGATGTTGAATAGAGCCTTACTACCATCAGACCTGGTTGCTCTGACATCCGCCAGATTATGTGCCACCAATTCATGTAAAGGACACTAATCTACCAATGTTATTCCAAGGGTCCCAAACTCAAGGTAAATCACGTGATCAGGGATACCAAAGAACATGGAAAAGATTGGCAAAGTAGCAATAAGATGTTCTATTTTCACTAGATACCAACATATCCCTAATAATATCTCTACTCCTCAACTTTGCCTTTTGTTATCGCTGACAATCTACAAGTGGTCACCACCCACTTCCACCAGTGGACACTATAGTCATGTAGCTGAAGTAGTATCCAAACCCTAAGAATAGCAGTTAGAGCAGTATGAATTGCTAGTCGCTTCTAGTGACATGCTAATTTGGAAGAGGTTAACGTGGCTATCCCCTTGGAGAAATAAAGGAGACTAGCCCCTTTTTTTAGTACTAGATGGTCCCACGTGACTAGCCCCCTTTTTCTGCAATGAATTACAGTCCTATCTGGGTCAAGCTGATAAGCTTAGAATACACTTAATAAATAATTCTGTTCTTACTATTCTTATTGTAGATACGTTAATATTAGTGTGAGAAAGATCTGGTTCTGGACTATAGTAGATAGCAGGGCTTCTAAGAATATAATTTACTAAACTAGTCAAAAAATGGACTCTCAATAAATATTGATTAAGTAAAGTATATGGGATGGCAGGACCCAATTTGACACCTCACTAAGGGCCTACAGCATGCTGCAAATAAGATTTGGATCACTCATTGAGGTGTCTCCTGCAATTACCCTCCCAATATACACTATGATATTCTAATCAAAACCTTTTTCATGAGGATGTACAGCCCAAAACAGATTTTGTTAAGCTACCCTAATGATACTCAGACAGAACTTTCTTGTCTATTACCGGATAGGTGACCAACATAAGGAAAATCAGGCTCTTCTGTTTGTAAATCTTTTTTAAAAGATGGGATTACACCCATATATCACTAAAAGGCCATGGCAGCACCTAGTATTTAATACACCAAATCTGTAAATCAAATGCCATTCCATTAAGGGCTGGTGGCTATGTGACAATTCTGCCAGGCCAACAGTCATTTAAAAACGAACATTAACCTCAAGAGTACGCCAGGTTTATATAGCAAAGTGTTCGAGCCCTTCAACCGCTCATATCAAGAGCTAACTACTGCACCAGTGCTTGTTCTATCAGTTCATGGAGATTAGCACATTTTTGCTAACCTCTGTCTGTATCTGATTAAAGTGAGATGACACTAAACTATCACGTTCCTCAATATTCTACCAGTAAAGGATGTGCAGAAATGTAATAATTTGAGATGCTAGAGGAGTTCAGATTGTATAAGGAAATCATGATTTATCCACTCAGTCATACCATGCAAATCCCTGGTTGGGCTTATGGAAGAGGATAAGGGTTTGGGTGATGGCCCTATTTGAAAATATAAACAATTTTTTGCAATAAGCTACTTTGAGATGGGATGAGTTGAGTATGTATTGCATCATATTAACACTGCGAGCCATCCTCTGATATTCCTTCATACCATCCGCCAGTCTAAGGCAGCAGATGAGGTTGTCTACAAGGAAATCAACCAGCTAGTCAAGAAAGGGCATGCTAGTACCATCTAAAAGACCGTGGGCGTCTCTGGTTTTAATTGTAAAGAGAAGTTATGGATCTAACCAAGTGGTGATTGAATGCCAGTGACTCAACAAAATAATAAAGGAGTGTTACTACCCACTTCCAAGGTTTGATGATGAACTTAACATCCTTGGTGGAGAAAGGTTGATGTCAGTCATGGATCTAATTTACAGTTAATAGCATATAAAGACGTCTCTGGTGGAACAAGAAAAATGCGCCATTATATTGGCCCAAGGGCTGTTTCACCCGTCGCAAATGCCACAAGGGTTATGATATACCCCTACCATGTTCCAGAGAGTGATGGAAAGCATACTTAGGACTTGAAATTTCTTGTGTTTTAGGTTATTTAGATGACGTAAACGTCTTTTTAAGGATGTTCAACAAACTCTTAAAACACCTGGAAGAAGTGTTTCACAAACTCACTGCTGTCAACCTGAAAGTCAAACCAAGAAATGTAAACTCTTCTAAGAACAACTCAAGTGCAAGGGCTGTTAATGACAATGAAGCCTGCAACCCCAACCAGCCACAATAGAGGCAATCAAGAAAATGAGAAACCCACCAGCAAATTAGACATCAAGTGTTCCTCAGAATGATTGGTTACTATCAGCAGCTTTACATATCTTTTAGTAAAACAGGGGAGCCGCTATTCCTTATACTGAAATATGGAACGCAATTTGAATGGGTGCTGAATTGTCAGATGGTTTTTGACTGACTTTGTACTTACCTCGCAACAGCTCTGGTAATTATGTACCAAGAATCAATAAACCATTCATAAACTATATGGACGCCTCTCTCACCGCCATAGGTGAGGTGCTATCTTAACTTGACGGCGAAGAAGTAAAAACCCCTTACCATACTGTAGTTGGATGCTAGATGTACATTTGCAGAATTACATTGTTACCAAAAAGGAATGTTAAGCGGTGATTACGCATGCAAGCAATTAAATAATTACGTCCAAAGAGCGCGCTTCAAGGTAGTTACTGACCACTCCTCACTGCTTTGGCTGCAGAATCTCAAGAAGTTAGAGGGACGCATAGCTCGCTGGGCGCCGAAGCTACAGACATATGCTTTTGAGACTCAACATTGGACTGGTGTGAAGCATCAGAACGTGGATAGGCTATTAAGGTTCCCTATCGTTGCACTGACAAACCAATATGGCAAGCAGCCTTTATGAGATGATTTTGAACGAGGAAAATGACAATAAACTATAAGTATTACAGCGTGCCCAGAACTGACTGATGAATAACACCACCATCATGGATAAAACTTTCTAAACTTATAGATGGCAGTGAGTACATCATACCCCAACCAACTGAGCATATGGATCTGATTATTGGCGCCCATAAGGCCACGGGCCCTGGTGGATTCAAAAAGACATACAAACAGCTGAAACAGCACTACCACTGATTTTTATGCGCTTCAACATATATGAAGCCCTTGGATGCTGCCATGAGTGTCAAGCAGAAGCGCCGTTTCAACTATTTACCTAATACCAACTGGTAAAACTAAACTTCACTTTTCGCACCATGGGAATCAATGGTGTGGACCCATTGGTCGCCAGCAGTGGATTTAAATATATTGTGGTGTCCATTGATCACCTTACATAATGGTTAATTTAAACCATTCTGAGAGTTATGGATGCAATGAACGCTAAGCTCATTATGTAAAATTTTATTCACAAACGCAGATGCCCCCAATTCCTTTTAACCGACAATGGTACTAACTTCACTTCACAGTTGATCGCCAAACTAAATGACCTGATGAGGAACCGTAGAGTCCTTTTGATGCCATATTACCCCAAAACCAAAGGCACTGAGGAATGGGTCAACAGCACATTATTTACATCTTATGAAAGCTAGCATCAGGTAAACTGAGCAGTTAAAACTTTTTCCATCATCTGATGCCTTAGTTTATAATACTGTATTCCACTCATTTATTGTGAAGTCACTATTCCAACTCCTATACAGATGACTGTCTGCCATTCTTTAAATCATGTATTCCTGCATTCATGGGGAAGAAACGGCTACAATCCAATAATTTGAGAATCTTGTTCAAACGCTGATCCAACTTCAAAGCAAGCTACTCCAATGTATTAGCCCATAAATGAAATTCAGTGAGCGCAACAATCAGAATTTCCACTTCTTGCATGGTCTTAGCATAGGTGAGCGAGTGCTCTAATATGATAACCAAATATTCAATAGGTTGGTTAAACTGGAGCGCATCTGGAAGGGGACATTTAAGACTATAGAAACGACCTCAATTGATATGTATATACATAAAGGCCTCATCAAAAGACATATTGTCAACTTAGTACACGCCAAGCTCCTAAGATATTTCCAAAAAAATTTGTTTAACGCCAAGTCCTCACCATCAATAATTTTACCGCCTGAACTAGCAAGGAATTGATCCCCTATGTTTGTTCAAGTGGGGGGAAATGTTGAGAATTGAATTTGACTATCTTTAGAAAATTGCCGCCAGTCCTCTACCCTTAATGCCCTATAGACCTCACCTTAATGTTTCCCTGCTATCTACATTCTTTGATTGAATTGATCTCAATCCGCCATCAGATATGCCAATTGCAATTTCAACCTGAAATTTAAGCTGTTATTTATTATAATTTGTTTAATCCTATATATCATAGGATAGAACATTATCCACTTGCTCAAGTCCCTCATACCAATTCCATTCCCTCGATTGATAATTATCATAAATTATCAGTCAAACTTATCTCAAGTTTCACTAGTTTACTAATACTCATGTAAATGATACTGAGACTTACAAGCCTACTCCAAAAAAGCCAACCTTTTATAAAGCAGCGCTATGTTATAGACCACTTAATCAAACAATATTAGTGGACCATAAGGAGGAAACTATAGAAGGTTTGAGGGGCTGTGGAGCAAGTTCCCTGACCAGAGAACTAGATATAAAAATATTAGGGCTTTCAGAAAAATGTTCTTTGAGTCAAAGCAAATTATGAAGAGTTACCATCAATGACTCTCTTCAAGATTACAGCACCTACTGAGACTAAAATGGATTTAGGGTATTTAATTTTGGTATGCTTACTTTCTATCACTATTAGCGTTTCTTTGGTGGTACGCTGTCTTCAAACACATTTGCACCTAATTGAAGTGTGAATTTATCTGTATATATTGCCTAGTTGCAATCAAGAATTGCAGCAATCACCCATATTTTGTGCTGGGTATAGTTCAGTCCCTCAACTTCCTCAGCCTGATGAGTAAAATCCTCCTGAAGTGACTTTGCTAAGTTTGACCTCCTCCTTGAGGTTAACATCCCTTTAATCCATATATTGATGAATCTGCAATTTTCCATGGCTTGATATCTAATATCCAACGCATTATGGGTTAGTTGATTGAAAAGTTTATCAAATTGTTGAAAATAACTTTATTAAAAGGTTGTGATGTGTCATTTATATCCTTGAAAACACCTTTGAAGCTGGTTTTGAGTTGCCTATTTAGGTCCTACAGTAATCCCACGTTTTGTTTTTTCTGTCAAAAACTTCCATCATTAGGGCTTGATGGTAGATAATTTTTAATAGGGAATTTTAACGGTGGTTTGAAGATACCCAGCCAGTCATAACACTATCTGAGATAGGTTACTAGCTTGTTGATAAATTAGCTTTTCCCCAGAGACTAGAAATTATAATAATGTTAAGTTAGCAGCTTCTAATTTTTCTGGCTGTCACGATTCCAATATGACTGGATGATAATCCTGGGATAGTTAGGGCGGTTTGAGAAGTATCCGCCAAAATGAGATCAGTTACAATTATTTGAGCGCATTGAGATGAGGCGATATTGGGATATAAGGGTTTAATTATTGGATTGCCTCAAAATAATGCGGTTGGGCGATGTTGACATTCAATGAGTACAAATTAAACCGCCTACAATTTAGGAAATATAGAACCAAAGAATAATTAGCCAAAACGAGAAGAATTGGTGGAACCAAATAGTCCAAGCAACAAGGGTGATATCATCCAAAGCCGCTGTATATGAGTGGGATGGGCGATTATTAGTGGTTGTTGTTTGATAGGATAAAGTGATCAAGACAGAGAGGATCCGCAGAATTTTATTATATAAAAATAAAGCATTATAGTGGGAGAAAGTGCCCTTAGTTATTATATTAACGTTTACTTTTTTGTAACAAGGGCCACAATTGTCATATCGTTGGTCCTATTGCTCAGTGGGTTAAACCCTGTGCAAACCCCTTATGGCGTATCTCAAGGATTCCACCAAATTTTAACAGTGGTGCTCACTGCATGGGGCCCATTGACCATTAATAAAATAATAAAAACTCAGTCGCCTACTATGCCTAACTTAGGTTGCTTTAATATGAAATCTGCACAACATAATAGGACCATTGCATATGAGGAGTTGGAACTTGCATTGGACACTGTTCTCAAAAGACAAGATGAGCTGCTCCAGAAAGTCTGCTGTGCTAAGCTGCCACCATTTTGATTGCAAAGGAAAGAATCATGAGTTTTCTTTGACGATTTGAGTTTGAAACTGAAGGAGCCTCAGACTGGCGCAGGGCAAAACTGTTGATCTCCACCTTGGATGTCGAAAGTGCTGTTCAAGTTGTTTGTTACCTTTCAGACAGCTCCATTACATACCAAGAAGTCAAGGAAATGGTGATACAGTTGTTCAGCAGAAAAGATAAGATGTCACAGTGGAAAGCCAAGTTCCTGACCATTAGGGTTCAACGAAATGAGACTCTCACCACATTCGCTGAGTGGTTTACAGCAGAAGCACATGTGTTGATTGGGGCTGGGATTCTAGCTGAAGCTGATGTATACATTGCAATGGCCTCTGCAGTGTAGCCATATTCTGAGCTTTACAATGTATGGCCTCATTGTTAGAGGACTATGTACCTCTTCTTAAAATTGTTCAGTTTGTACGTTGGTTAACTGTGACTTTTTCCTCCACCCAATATCAAGAAGATTCACACTGTCACCGGGGCCCACCCTAACCATGGGGAGAGAAGCAACTAGTTGATGCAGATCATGCCAGGCTACTCCTCGCAGCCCAACTACCTCTTCAGCCCTAACTACACTGATCGACAGCAGGCAGTTTACCAATGTGGGTCTGGTCATGCCAATCACCTTTGGAATAACTTTCCAAGTGAGCCTTCTTATATTAAGCACAGACCTAGGCTCTATGGAGTTAGTTGCTTTAATTGCGGTTGCACCAGGCACATGGGACGATGGTGCCCCTATTGACAGATCCCTCACGTACAACAGGATCAAGGTTATCAGGGAAAGTCAGAGCGGAGTAGAAACGGGACTTTCTACTTCCACTATCTTGAATTCATATGTCCCCCATGAATCTATTGTATTGAAGGCAATAGAAGCCTCCCAGTATGATGATACATTCCTCTACCAACAATCAGTTGGGGGAGTAAATGTGCTGACCTAAGCACAATTCAAAAATATGGCGACACAGGGTTTCTGGAGCATCCAAAGCCTTATGCATGCCAAATGTTTGACCAAAATCCATCAGACCAGCTAGAACCATTCATGGATGCATTGTCTCTAAGAGAAAAAGAGGTCCCCTTTCCAGTGGATGCTATTATAACAGGATACCCTAAAGTTGGTGCAGGTATTTTAGGTTTCCTGGAAAGATGCAAACCGCTGAATGTACATGTAGTAAATAACTGGCATTCATCTTACTCGGAGTGCACTTACTGTGACATGGTGTAGCCAAAAACCTGATTACAAGCTATAATTGATACAGGCGCTCCTGTTAACATTGTTTTTACTAAGTTGGTGGCGAAGTTGGCTTTAAAAGCTGACATAGAACATTAGATGGTGTATGGGACCATGGGAACAGAAACCATGGTCTCCGAGGGAGCATATAGCTCACTTCCTTTGTGGTTTGGATCCGTTGTTATTATGGCACCAGCGGTAGTATTACCAATTAGCAACTATAATCTGCTGATTAGACTGCTTTTATGCGACACTATGGGGCTGTCATTGACATGATGGAAGAGACCCTAGCCATCCTGGGACAATGGATCCCCATCTATTTTACTTCCAGCAGAGTTCCAGATGACCCAATTCGCTCTAGTCAAAATTATCTCGCCTATAGCGATGGTGTGATACCAGTAAAATATTGGTAGATAAAGCAGAAGACCCAAACGCCCTTAAAGCAGATTTACAAGTACAAAGGGATTCTTCTTCGAGCTGCGAATGCTTTTACTATCCCTTCTGGGCACCAGGTCATAGTTGGGACAAAGCTTAAAATTGATATACTGAGCAGTATGTATGGAGAGGTTGTGGGGCCCTATCAACAATCACGACTCAAACCTCATGTGGCTCCTGGGTTACTGTTACTCAGGCAGGGGAAAGTAAAAGTGTTGGTAGAAAATCTGCAGAGGGAGGTGATGAAGGTTCAGCGGCACCAAGTGGTAGCTTACCTGCGTTTGATCCCTATTGATGAGGTCCACCAGATACATAACTTTGGTTTTTGAGAAGATCTCAGCTTGCCTTTAAAAACCACCTTCAGTGTAATGACTGTGGTTCCTCAGGAGGCGCTCACTAATCTATTGGAGGATCAGAAGGACAGGGTGATGGATCTGTTCGAAAAGTATCACAGCATCTTTGCAATTGATGATCATGACTTGGGTTGCACTCATGGGGTTGTGCAATTGGTGAACATGGGAGACCACCTCCCTATTAGGTCATAGCCTATCCATCGCTCAAAGGCAGCAGAAGAAGTTATGTCTGCAGAAATAAATACATTGGTGGAACAAGGAATGTTGGAGCCGTCAGAAAGTCCTTGGGCATCCCTGGTACTAATTGTCAAAAAGAAAGATGGCTCCAATTGAGTAGTAATCAATTATTGGAGGCTCAACAGTATTATGAAAAAAGATTTGTACCCACTTCCATGAATTGAAGACACGTTAGATCAGTTAGGTGGGCCAAGTATTCTCTCTGATATGGATTTGATATCATGGTACTGGCAGATTGAGTTGCCAGTGGCGGAACAAGAAATGTGCACTATAATCACCTCAAAAATTTTGTTCCAGACTACATGTATGCCACAGAATTTGTGCAATGCTCCCGCTATGTTCCAGTGGGCTATGGATACTATATTGGGTGACCTAAAGCTGTCCTGAATTCTTGCCTACCTTGACGATATTAACATGTTTTTGCGGACGTTCAAGGAGCATCTTGGACATCTGGAGCAAGTGTTCCGCCGCCTGGCTGATGCTAATATCAAAATTAAGCACCAAAAGTGCCACTTTTTTAAAAAGCAATTGGAATATTTTGGCTTTGTGGTAGACTCCAAAGGGCTTAGCCCTCAGCCATCCAAGGTAGAAGCCATCCGCAAGATGACTCGGTCAAGCAATAAGCGGGAAATCCAGGTGTTCTTGGGATGATTGGTTACAATCAGCAGTTCATTCCCAACTTCAGCTGTATTGGGGCTTTACTATTTGAGCTACCTAAGAAAAATGCTGTCTTCAACTGGACGGATTGATTTCAAACTGCTTCTGATGTATTATGAACCACGTTGGCTAGCGCACCTGTTTTGCAATACCCCAATTTTGAAAAAGAGTTATTTGTGCAAATGGATGCTTTGCTTTCTGCTGTAGGGGCCGTGTTATCCTAAAAGGATGATGACAGTGTGGAGCACCCCATTGCATATTATAGCCGCAGTTTAACTGGCCCTGAACGGAATTACACCGTGACCAAATGGGAGTGTTTAGCAGTAATCTATGCATATAAGCAATTCTGGGTCTACCTTCATGGAGTGAAATTCAAAGTGGTAACAAATCATGCCTCCTTGCGCTGGCTACAGAATCTGCGGGAACCTGAAAGGTGGCTCACGTGATGGGCTTTTAAGCTCCAAGCATATGATTTTGAGATCATGCATTGACCTGGGGAGAAGTATCAGAATGCGGACTGTCTTTCCTGATTACCCACTGTTGCCATTACAGTGGATGTGGCTGACAGTGTATGAAAAGATGATTGTGGGCAAATTTCAAGAAGAGCCACTGCCTGTGATCAAAGTGTTAGATGAGCTTAGGCAGGATATCTTATTGCGCAATAAGGAATTATATAAGCGGATTGGGGAATCAACGATGAGTTTCCTAAAACCCTCTGCCCAGCCTGCAATAATTATGGATGCCAAAATGTGGTAGTTCATGGAGGGGTGAAAAAGATGCTGGAGTTCTTGCGACCTCACTACTATTGGGAGAGTATGCACTATGATATACTTGAGACAGTTGGTTGTTGCCATCAGTGCCAAGTGGAGAAACCATACCACTGGAAGACCACCTACCAGCCAGTTAAGCCTCAGTTCACATTGCATACAGTTTTGTTAGACATGGTAGGGCCGCTGCCAACTAGTGCAAACTCTCCAAATATATAATAGTAGCCATTGACCATTTGACAAGATGGGTGGAAGCAAGGGCTATCAAGGATTTGGGGGCTGTCACTACCACCAAGTTCATCCTAGAGTGCATCATACAGTGCCATGGTTGTCCGCAATTTATCCTAACAGACAACAGAACCAATTTCACATCATGTATATTGGCCAACTTGAACAAGCTTATGGCAATCCGTGGGGTCTTAACTACCCCCTACCACCCTGAATCTAACGGTATGGTGGAATGGGTCAATGGGACTTTGGTAAATATTCTATGCAAGCTTGCAAATGAGTGGCTGTCAGACTGGAGCACCCTTTTATCCACCGCTGTTTTTGCGTACAATATCAGCTACCACTCAGCAACCAATAAGAGCCCATTCCAATTGCTTTATGGATGACGTCCAGCACTACCTGCATTTTTTTACTCCTGTGTAGAGGATACCGATGGAGTCAAGCCCCACCACTATTCTCTACCTTAACAAACACGCTGATTAAGCTCCAAACCAAGGCATATTCTACTAGTCTTGCCAAGAAAATGTGGGATCATGCAGCTGACATATATAGAAGCAGCAGTCTTCCACAGTTTGGAGTAGGAGAATTGGTCCTTTTTTATGACCAACATGAGTTTGGAAGAAGGAACAAGCTCGCCAGCATATGGAGTGGACCATTTGAGATTATTGAGAAAACCGGGGCTGATGCCTACACTATTAAGGAACCTGCGGGTGGCCAAATTATTAACTGGGTACATGCAAAGTTCTTTTGACCATAATTCAATAAGAGCCTTATTGTCCAGTCAAGGAGGGCGTTATGTCACGATTCTGATATGACTGACGATAATCCTGGGATAGTTAGAGCGGTTTGAGAAGAATCTGGCAACATGAAATTAGATACAATTATTCAAGTATCTCAAATGAGTCAATATTGGGATATAACAGGTTAATTATTGGATTGCCTCAAAATAAGGCGATTGGGTGATGTTGACATTCCATGAGTACGAATTAAATTGCCTACAATTTAGGCTATAGAGAACTAAAGAATAACTAGCCAAAACAAGAAGAATTGGTGGAACCAAATAGTCCAAGCAATGAGCATGGTATCATCTAAAGCTGCTGTATATGAGCGGGATGGGCGATTAAGAGTGGTTGTTGTTGAATAGGATTAAGTGAGCAAGACAGAGAAGATCCGCGGAGTTTTTATATAAAGATAAAGTATTATAGTGGGAGCAAGTGCCTCATAGTTATTTTATTGACGTTTATTCTGTTGTAACAAGGGTCACAATTGTCATATCTTTGGTCCTATTGCTAGTGGTCTAAACCCTGTGCAAACCCCTTACAGCGTATCTCAAGGATTCCGCCAAATTACAACACTGGCAATATAGAGTTAGCATTAGATCAGATTGTTCTAGTCCAAATAATCATATTTTTAGAGTAAACCTCCCAGTCTGCCTAAGCTTCTCTGCGGTAAACTTATAATTCTTATAGCTCATAAATTGAGGAGAATAATATTCAGCTTAAACCAGTATCATTCAATTAGGAGTATAAGGATTAGCTAAAAATTTGCAAATTTTGCTATTCTCGCTGTCATCCCTTCCTGAGTTGGGCCCATTGTAAGGTTTAAATTATTAATTTCTGCTACCTCAGCCCCTTTAGTGAGCTATACTTGTGTAACGTGAGGTCTTTACTCTATAGATACAAAGATTACCAATATCTGGTTCAACTTTAGCTCTATCATATAGCATAGCTACATGATATTGTTCTTGATCCTTTAGTATAAGTAGACTAGGCTAAAGATCTACACAAACAGATGAGAAAGTTGTATAAATAAGTGAATTAATTTTGAGTAAGATAATAGTATTTATAGTTAATGTTATCACTCAAGATGCAGAGTACTCTAATGATGAGGATCATTGAGTATCATACCGTGAAATTGTAAGTTAAAAGATTTTTCAGGGAAAAGGTTTATTTTGATGTCGTGTTTAAAATCAATAAATCTGTAATATGGTAAAATCTAATAATAATGTTTAGATTATTACATTTCTGATTTTAAAAAACAAGAAATCAAGTCAACGATTATCTAACATATGGTAACTAATCAGTTCTGACTTTCTTGTATAGTAATCCTTAAGACTTTAGTATTTTAAAAGTGTTGTTTCAGCGTTTTTTTAACTAGCTTATCTTCATCCCTCCAAAAGTCCAGAATCATGAGTTAATTGTGAACTGATCAACGTTGCTATTATACAGGTTGAGAAGGGGGAAACTGTTCAGTCCTTCTAAGTTCATATGTTTTGTTCCAGATCATTGGACAATGTCCATAGCATAGTGCAGAAATTTGTGATCTTATCAAGCTAGTCTGCTTGTCAGATTCTAATATATTGCAGCCACCTTAGTTAGAGTAATGTGTAAAAGCTAAGATTATACCATACAGGAAGATCCAGAATTTTTTTATTTGAGAAGAACCACTAAGAAATGTGTCTCCATGACACTGTAATTGTAATCATCATTTAGAAGTGTCATGCATGAATTAGACACCAGATGGTCGATGTCATGGTTGGAAAATGACATTATCCTTTGGACCAACGTGAGAGACAAAGCTGCATGTAGGGAGGCCAAGAAGGTGAAGTTGGCAGGCTTCCTTGACCTCGGTCATACCATAGATCAATGCTGGGTGAAGACAAAATATGCCCAGGTTGGTCCTATGGATGCAAGCAAAGTTTGGCCCTGTATGAGAGCAGGAGAGCTAAAAAGAACTAGTTTTTAGTATATAAAAATGGTTTTCTTCAGTTTTAGGAGAAAAGAGTCTCAAAACCCATTTGGTTTTCAAAATATTCAGCTCAGGTTGGCTACTCCTACAATCAAATACCTGAGTTTGGTCATTTATCCAGTATAGTGTATTTCCCAATGGAAGCGTGCGCCTATTGGCACGCCTTGCCTTAAACCGCTTCCCTTAATGATTGTTTATCCAACATCCATTAAATATCTTATGTCAAGACCAATCTCTCCCATTACCCGACTTCCCTTACAATAAAGCCCCCCGTTTAGTACACCATTTTTACATTTATGTTATCCTGGACGTTCCTGTGCATGGACCTCTTTGAAGAGGTCTTGCGCAACGTTAACCATTTAATTTTAACTATGCTAAATCTATCCGCCCATGAACCGTAGGGCCGCCCAGGTTCCCTCCAACCTAGGACGCCTATACCTTACCACTCAGAACACCGCGTTGCTCCCTTTTGGTTCCTACCTCTAATGATAACCTTATTTTACCTAATTACTCTAGCTCACGCACCCTCTGCTGGGCTCTAGTAAAAATTGTACCAGTGACTAGTTACCTGGTATTATCTCTGTGCACTGTGCACCTCCACGCTGGGAAAAGGAGAGTTATAGACACTCTACTTACAGTCAATGCCTAGTTTTATTCAGTTGCAGAGTATGCTCCTGAAGCTATATCTAAGTATCTGTAAAAAGGGTGAATACTTCACATAACATTGGTGTCTCAAAATTGGTTTTATTTTTAATTTAATCTTCTTTCTCTCAAATTCAGTAAACTTCTTACTACCCTTATTGAAGGTTGTTTTCAAAAAGCAAGCAGAAAAGAGGTTCAGCAAGTTTAGAGAAATTAGTGTGTTGTAGTTTAGTATTCCCATTTCCTACCCATGGTAATTTTATATAATTTATCTGCATTTCCACTAGGTAATAGGCCCACTTGTGGATGTGGGAGTTATCATTTTGGATGAAGACTATTGTTTGGCCGAATATCCTTAACAAAGATTAACTAATATACAGGATCTGATTTTGGAAGGTTACTAATTTTTCATTGGGAAAGATCCTTGAAAATAATAAGTATTTTAATTTTTGATTCAATTATTGGTTCATTATTAATGATTCTAATTGTTTTGTGAGACTCAGAGTTTTTCACCTATTACTCAATTATTTATTTGTTGCTAGGCGGTTGATGACGCCGCAGATAGCAACTAGCAAGTTTTCATTTTTAATTTTCATGACCTGTGTTGAATGGGTAAAGGTTCTATTATCTAATCAGGTTGCTACCTACTAAGGGTAATACTCTGGGGTTGAGTATAGGCCTTAGGAAAAATTCTATTATCTCAGATAGGGCACATTTTATGTCATTTTCAGAATTTGAATAGAAGTATGAATAAAACATAATTGGCTGTTACTTTTGGAGGGTTAATTATTTGGCGATGGAAGCCATTTCAAATTAGGCACCAATAGAGGAGTTGGGCAGTTGAATCCCTAGATTTTCTAAATATATAAAATGTAAACCAGTAAAGAATAACTTATTTACTTTAATACCTAAACTATCAAATATTTGGTGTATAATTTACTATTTTGATTAGAGTTGAAGGATAAGATACCCTTTTTCTATTTCTATCTATTAAGATTTATATGGATTCTTGCGTCAATAGAGAAACAGAGAACCTCTGAACCTAATTGTAGACAAAATCCACCAAAAGGAAGAGTCAGAGAGAGATGGTTCCCTTATATTCCAGAGATACCACCAAGGATTAGAAGGATAAACACAAATCTCACGAAAAAAAACAAAAAATACATATTAGTTGTGATGATACAACTAGGGTGATAATCTTCATAATATTGGCAACGCAATTAATTACTATCAACCATATCAATAATATACTACAACGCTATATCAGAACCTTTGCAGTAAACTGGAGAACTAAAGTAATCACAAAGGGGAAGTTTACAATTGGCACTCATCACTAA
This sequence comes from Massospora cicadina, assembly GCA_022478985.1. Taxonomy (NCBI): domain Eukaryota; kingdom Fungi; phylum Entomophthoromycota; class Entomophthoromycetes; order Entomophthorales; family Entomophthoraceae; genus Massospora; species Massospora cicadina. The sequence continues at coordinate 17,556 of JAKSZP010014760.1, forward strand.
GAGTATCCAGTTTTTAAAAGTTTAAATTTTGTCCTCACTATAGGGGTAGTTGTTTTTCAAGAAAAAAATAATAGAACATATCATTTTCAATAGCATACATGAATGAGCTTAGGAAGCTATAGACAGATCTAGAAACTGCTAACAATAAAGCACTTAACTTGCTTTACAAGCTGATCTTGCTACTTTGTATGAGTGTGTGGTGTTAACTGAGGAGGTCTTTGAACAAGTTAGAAAAGTTAGTAATGATCTTAACGGGTAGGTTACTTCCTTTAAATATTCTATATACTGAGGAGATATTAATCTTGAAGACTGAATGAGAAGTGGATAAAGAAACACTTTCATCTAACTCATGGGAGTATGGTTTAGATAATAATGTGAAATAATGAACTCAAAATAATAAGTATGATTGCGCCCATATGGAGGTGAACAAAGCCAACAATGATACAAATAAAATCAGTTTTGGAAAGTACATCCACCAAAAAATATGTGAAAAGCTTTCACTGCAATTTCTAAGATGACACCCAAAAACTCAACCAGTTGGTAAACATGTTATCTGTCATGAATTCCCTGCCAACAAAGCGTCAGATAAATTTTAAATGCACTGTTTCCCCACTTTTACTGGAATAACGCACTGGATTTTTCCGCGTATTATAAATGAGGATGTTCATATATATTGTACAACAGAAGGCGGTAACCATGATGAACTGCCTAGTCACTGATTATCAAAATCTAGATGATCCATCTCAATAAGGATAATTGGACATACAGCAAAGCTGAAGAAGCAATTAGGACTAAGTTTGATAGTCCTATGAGAATGGCTAACTGTAAACAGGAGTTTACAGGTATCCAGTCTAGAAAATATAAAACTTTGGAAGTTTTTTCCACCAATTTTACCAGGATCACAAATCCTGGCTGGTGCAAAAGTATTTTCCAGATTTTGATGCATGCATAGCAATGCAATTGACACTTTGGCCCAACAGAGTTCTGCATTGCACTATGGTATCAGCGTTGGTACCCAGACTTCCACATTGCAGATGGTGGTGTATCTCAAAATGCTAGGAGCATCATTTAATGCACCCAATTGAACCTTCAATGTTATTACTGCTAAAGCCTAGAATACAGTGAATTTCTCCTGGCCCAATAAAGAACAACAGACTTGAGTCATAATGGGAATCAAGCTTGAAGCACCAAAACGAGCGGTTAAGACTCAAATCTGCTACCAATAAAGTAAAGCCTTGTCAGGTAGTAACTCAATGTTATTATAAGAATCCTAAACAAGATATTTTCAGGTGCAGGGAAAAGAAAATTAAACTGGTCAAAAATTCAGAATAGAACCGGCAGTATAGATATGCAAGGATATAGAATTACAATCAAACCTGACCCCCTGACATATTGAACAATGATATGGACCCTTCCTTTTTATTTGTAGATGAAGAAAAATCTGATCCTCTCTACCAGGTGGTTAGGTTAGATTTAAATGCAATTACCCAAGCAAAAGAAAAGGGGATAGAATACAAAATATGAATGAAGTTTCTCAGCTTTATGATTGTCATCTGACAGTAAATATCAGACCTACCAAAAGCAAGAGATAATTACTTAAGGAAAGACTTGATGAAGCAAACGTTTCTAATCCCTATTAGGATGAACAAAAAATCCTTTCTTGATTTATCTGCGCAATTAATTCATAATCTAAATTTGGCAAATAATGCCATGATAAACTCATTAAACACCTTATTACAATACTCTGAGTGTATGTATGCAGACATTATTGCCAATTGAGTAAGAGTGCAGGAGATAATTGACAATGATACGCCCATCAATATCATTTAAACCAAGTTAGTGAAACAAATAAAGATTTCGCTAGATTTAAAGCACTGGAAAGATTGGTGAACTGATGGACTGAATGTAATAATATCTTGTGGAGCATATATTTCAGTATTGCTTAGGTATATATTACTAGCGGTAGCAGCTCTGGCCTTAGTGTTGGCAAATCAAAAGTACAATATACTTATTGTCATAAAGTTTCTTGAAAAAATGTGGTGCCAAGTGTAATTTTGAAGAGAATACCCTAACAATATTGATTTAAACCCCGCCCTTATTATATCAGCAGTGAGGTAAAGTTCAGCTAACAAAGAGAGATAAAAGTGTAATTTAATTTACAAGATGGCACATCGATGAATCCCCCCTTGGGTTGGGACCATCTAGTACTAAAAAAATTTACAAGATGGCATTGTTCCTATCCAATAAATGTTAGCTGGCAAAAAAAGTAGGGAAATGCTGAAGGAGATTCACAAAAACCGCGATATATTACTGGGACAAAAATGACAAACGCCATTCTGCTGTGAGCGCAAATAGTAGTTAACATGGTGATAACTTTAGAAATCCTAGAACAAATATATGGAGACTTCATCAGCCCATGTAATAAATCAAGACTGAAGCCATATATAGTTCTATGTATAATAATGTCTGGCTATGGCAAAATAAAAATGCTACTGGCCAATCTGGATAAAAAACTGATTAAAGCAGAAAAGCATCAAATCATTGCATTTGTAAATTTAATACCATTGGCGGAATTAAGAGAAATACATAACATTAAATCTAACAGAATTAGGATTACTAGAGCATGCTGCCCAAAAACGTCAGTATACCAGTTGATTATGAGAAATTGGCTGAGCTATCAGAATAACATTTAGAAGAAGTGTTACAATTATTTAAAAAGTACTAGGGGATAATTGCCTGGGATAACCATGACTTAGATGTGCTAAAAATGCGATAAAAAGGTTGATACTGGGGAATATCCACCAATAAAAATGTGACCTCTCCACCAGTCAAAAGCTGCTGAAGCAGTAGTCAGCGAAGAAATAAGCAAGTTGATAAGCGTGGGCTACTCGTTCCATTGTTGAGCCCATAAGTATGTATGATGCTTAATATAAAGAAAAAGGACAGATCCATTTTGTGGTGTTTGACTATGAACTAATTAATAATATCACTAAAACTATTCATATCTGCTTACAAGTATTGATGATGCACGTGATTTCTTAGGGGAAACCAAGTATATTTTCTCAATAGATTTGATCTCAGATAACGGAAGATTATCTAGTACTAAAAAAAGGTATTGGAAGATTATTTTTACAAAAAGGAGATTAAGAGAAATGTACGAAATTACTGCACAAGGATTATATAGCTGATAAGAATGCTCCAGAGGTTTTGTAATGCACCAGTGGTGTTTTAAAGGGCGATGGGTTCCAAATTATATGATTAAGAGTTGTATTACGTTATGATGTTCTTGAATGACATCATTGTAGAACCAGAAAATTCACCAATCCCCCAAAAAACTTAGCAGAAGTTTTCAAACGCCTAGCGATGGCAAATATTAAGATCGAGCCAAGAAAATGCCATTTCTCTAAAAGGAGCTTGAGTATTTGGGTTTGTCATAAAATACAGAGGATTGCAACCATAAAGACAGAAGACTATAGTCAATGGCAAGTCAACCCTGAAGAGCGTTTGGGACATACAAGTTTTTCTTGGCATAGTCAGCTAATATTTCTGATTTACTAAGGATTACTCTGAAATCATTAAACCATTATTTTACATGTTGAATTATCTAAAAAAGGATTCATGTGTAATGAAAAGGCCCATAAATTGTTTAGTGGAATAAGCGAATACCTGATGTCTAGTCCTGTCTGGAATACCAAGAAACAATAAGGAATTCATTATTCCTACTGATGATTTATTAAGATGATCAGTGCCATTTTAAGTCAAGAAGACAATGACAGGGTAGAGCAGCAAGTGCCATACGTGAGCAGAACATTGTTAGCGGTGAAAAGGAACTACATCTTTAAATATTGTGAGTGTTTCAAAGTGATATATGATTGAAAATAATTTGAAGTGTATATTTTTGGTACACACTTCAAATTGTGACTGACCACTTGTCTCTACGCTTGTTATATAAGCTTAAGGGACAAGAGGGGAAACTAACCAGATGGGCTTTGAAACTGCAAGCCTATGAATCTGAACTATATACTAACTGTGAGCAGCACATCAGAATGCTGACAGATTATCAAGATCACCTGCCATTCAAGTTGTGTATCATCAAGCAAATGAATTGAGTGTATAAAAGGGTAGTATTGGGGATGAACCCCAAGAGATTCAGGGTAAAATGATAAAAGAGATAGAGAATACTAAAATGTTGAACGGACATCAGTATAAGTTAATTGATATAAAATGGTACTTTCTAAATCATCAGAATGAGAAGAAATCAGTTAAGCCACACACAAAGTTTTTAAGAATGGTGGTCTAAGAAAAAAATTAACTATTTACGCCAGTATTAAAAAACTCGTAATTGATAAATCATGATATCAAAATTATCTGGCCTGTTGCATGGAATGTAAACTCCACAAGCTGCATATGAATGTGATTGGATACCAGCTAGTATGCCCTAGGTTTTTTGGCACATTAAGTCAATAGATGTTAATGGCCCTTTAGTGTTAGTACTAAGGTAGTAAAGTACATTATAGTTGTGATAGACCATCTGACTAGTTAGTATAGACAGAAGTTTTGAGCAGAATAGATGCTACAAGCTTGGCAAGATTCATTTGGACCAAGCAGTGTACTAGCATGGATGTCAGGAAGTATTTTAAGTTTCAATGGAACCAACTTTACGTCCCATGTAATTCTAAGACTGAATAGCTACTGAGAATTCAAGGATTGGTAATCAACCCTATTTCACAGATCTGAATGGGATAATTTTTAATTTTATTCGAGGTGGGCTGACCTGGGGATGATACCGCACCAATTAGGGAAGTGAAGAAAATGGGAAAGGAGGATAAAGCCCAGAAAACCTCCATGCGCGGTGTATGATAGGCCAGGAACTCCATGGACCGCCTTTGCTATTCGCTATCTCAGTTTGGGGCATTGGCGCGCAAAACCAACACAGTCAAAATTGTCCCCTACCCAAAGTTCCTGTACCGGAATCAAACTTGGGAGCAGTGGTAGAGGGTCCATACTCTACCACTGGGGTATCCTCCCTATTTGAATGGAATAATATAAATAATTAATCAACTTTAGCTGTGATGCCAAGCTAATCATTAGCAGGGAAAACTTCCACTTTGGGATTGTATATGAGTTCTTTTAATTTCACATAAAATATTAGAATTTTATGGTGACAGGTAAATCGCCATTTAAAATTCAAGTGGACAAAAGTCTCACTACCACCAATTTGTATTCTGAGTGGAACCAGCTTCATAGATGAGTACAGAGCAATACCTAAACTGAAGGGCAAAACTATGATCGAACTGCAATCACAGGCATTTGATACAACATATAAAAGAAAAATAAGAACAAAGAAGACGATTTGGCGCCACAAGTGCTAAAAAAAGAGAAAATATGATTGAAGTTATTAAACGACCAACACTGTATGAACACCATATGGGGATAATTAGCCTAATTCAATACCCATGGATTAGGGGGTTAAAAAGGTTGGAAGATTGTAGTCAGGTCCAGTAGAATTTATAGCTAAGTCAGTAAAAGGTTCTAGTAGATTAAAAAAGTCTTGGATGGTTGTATAGTGAACCAAGTCACAATTAAACACATAAAGTATTGGATCCAAGAAAAATATAATTATTATGTTTTGTAGGACCACTGAACCTACTGACAATAGTTTAGTTCCAGTGTGTTGATTTAATCTTAAAAAAGGGACTGCTGAATCATAATGGCAGGATAAGTTCAAAATGGAACCTATAAACTAGAATATCAAAAAGATAATAAGGGCCGCTGAACCTACTGATAATAGTTTAAGTCTGTGACAAACAAGCTCTTTCAACATTTCCATGAAACGATTGGACTAGAGGCCCAGATAAGGGCCCATAAGCAAGTGAGTCCTGTGGTGGTCAAATACTTAGTTTGTTGGCTTGAACAGTTGTTGAATATCCTTGAAAGATAATAAGGGTGATGCTAACTCTTAGAAGTACTTTCTGTCCACTGATGAGGACATACAGAGAGGCGATAGCTCAATAAAATTTCGAGGTATAGTCCATATTCTGCCCAAAATCCTTATTTACTTCTTAAAATCTCATTAATAATCCTAAGACTTTAAATTCAATTTCGATTTTTGAAGGTTTTTTTGATAATTTAGAGAATGAAGTTGCCTTAAAAAACTATGTTGGGTTATATTTATATCATTAAATGAGGGATATGGCGAAATTTGTTCCTGTGTAGTCCACGGGAAGCAGGCTATCAGTGGGCTTACCTCATGAATCTCAGCCTCATATACTCTCATCTTGGCCCATTCTAGACTTTCTGTTAAGTACCTAGGAGCTACCGATTTTTTCTGTATTTATATTGCAATTTGAGGATGAATTAAAAGTTAGCATTTACATTTTATCATTATTGCAACTTTTAGATTTAAAATAATTAAACCTTTTCCAGAAGATTATTTGATATGCTTGTGTTTTCTTCAAAGCTTTATTCCTCCGCTTCTGGTGTAATTCATGTTAACAGGTACCTAATTTGCTCAGCAGCAATTAACTTGGCTCTTGACACACATTCATCATGATGGATTAAGGTTAGTGGCCTCTGATTTGCTGTGTCACCTTTTCACTTTGCTCTCATCATTCCCATGCTCAGCAAATATCAGGTTGGCATCCTTTGATTGTCCCAATTGCCTTTTTCAGTCAGGAGTTTATTATCTTTGCTTTGAGTTTTATAGATTAGTTGGCATCTGATTTATCAGAATGCTATTTATTGAGGGTCATAGCTCTCTAACCCTATGTTTTATTATTATTAATAGTACTATGAGCCCTGATCTCCACCTTAGGGAAGATCAGGGCTATGTGGCGGTCAGGCAGCACCTTAACCGTTACAAAGTCACATTGTTAAGAAAAAGATAAAAAGTATTATGTAAGAAAAAAAACTAAAGAAAAATATATAAAAAATAAGATAAAGATGTAAAAATATATTTAAATATCAATTTTTATTTTTCCATGAAAAAAAGCATCTGGCAGTGTTCCCACCTACCATTGTGAAGAGATGAGGAGGCGGTGAAATTATGATGGAATAAGATATCTATTATAGGCAGGATCAGCTAGTATTGAAAGTGGATCTGCTAGAAAGTGACTCAAGAAGAAAGGAGTTAAGGAAAATCTGCTTTGATTAAAAAAGGAGAACCAAGTCTAGGGGAGTACAGGAACAAGGAGTTATTGGAGCCAACCAAGTGTATCCTTTAAAAGATGTGGTGCCATAGGCTCAACCTGAGGTAATACAGGCTTTCAGATATATAGTATAAGCAACATTAACTGAAATAGTCCTGGTATAAAATGGAGCCATAAAACCACGCTCTATAGAGGCAGCAGAGAGAAGAGCACAAAACGGAAATGTGATAAGAGTGAAATTCAGATATGTATCAAGTAAAGAAAAAGAGATGGACTATGAGAAAATCAAATAAAAATATGCTAGTGGTTATGGCCAGAAACAAAACAGCATCAGCCTCCAAAAATCTATCATTACTGGATAATCCAGTCAATGTGGGAATATTGGGATTTTAGTATGTACACATTACCCAGCTTAATTAATTATAGTATACCTCTTTCCCACTAGGGGATGAGGTTCTTTGTGGATGTGAGTTTATAATTGGATGACAATGATTGTTTGGCAGAATATTCTTAATAAAGACTTAAGCTTCCAGGATTTTATTCTGATGGTTTACTAATGTTTTGTCAGGGATGATCCCAAAAATTAAAAAGTGATTCAATTTTCAATTTCAATATTGATAGTTAAATAATCTAGTGAGAGTCAGTAAAAGTTTGCTATTTTTAGAAATCTGGTTTTTTGATGATCATTTCCACAAGTTAAACTGCACAGGTTCAGTTATTTGCATGATTCATATTGTTTGATATTAAGATAAAATATATGGGTTATAATAGTATGAAGACTATTATCCATAGTTCAATAAATAAATCAGTTGATTGGTGGTCCACGCTATACTTGGAATGATCCACAAAATACTGAGTAAGTTGACAATTAGGGACTTCTTATATCCCAATTAAACTTAATCTACTCTTAGATTAAGAGGCTCTTGGCCTTAATTATTATCACGCTGAGCCAGCGGAGATCTGCTGTAAAGTTCTTCTTCACTTTTAAAGATATCAGATCCTTACTCTTTATAACACAAAAGAGTTACCAATAATTGTACTACATTAATATAAACTGAAGATTATTAGAACTTACTACTACACAATCTAGTGTATAATCTTTATTTAAGTTATGAAGGTACGTAAGCATTAATGATACAATTTACAATGACATAATAGTCTGATGCAAGAGATAAAGAAGTGCTAATGTTGAACAACAATTATCTGCCAATATTCTCTATAGTTGATTTCCACTTCAATAAGGTAACTTCTTACATCTAAGTGATTTAATCCTCGCTTCAAGGTACAATTAACATAATATATGTCTTTCATGGCCATTTGCCATACAAGTATTTTGGTCAACCTTGCCAATTAATTCCTAAGCATCCGTATCAACTCCAGGAAGGGGTGAGACCTGAATAATACTCTAACTTTGAGCCTATCTTTATCCAAATGTAATATCTGATTTGATCTCATATATAACTTGCTTTATTACAACGAACTAAAGTTTTTATTAAGGGAATTTGGCGCCAACTACTTGGCTGGCTCCTCAGCAAGAAAATGGCAGCCGGTTCTATTGAAATTTCCTTTGAAGTCTCTTCTAACGATGGTCTTTTCCATCAGGATAAGAATTCTCCGTCGGACATCCCAGAGACCTTAAAATGGAAAGAGCCAGATTATTGTGTCCCTTACATTTCTATCAATCTAGCGAACTAACCTAATTTGACTAACAACCTGCTTAGGTAATGGGTCTCTTTACCCATTATAGCAGGTCGTGAACCAACTAAATGATTCACTAGTTTCAGGCTTCAACACTTGCTTACAACTGCTGATTAAATTCCTAATCAGTCAGTGATGAAATCTGACTGATCCCAATTGGTGCACCTAATAGTCAATCAAAGATCAGCTGTCAGATGTCTCAGTTTCTTTTTTAGTACTAGATGGTCAGATGTCTCAATTTCTTCAGCAACTCTTCCCAACAAGATCTTAAACATTAGCACAGATTGATCCCAATGGATCTAAACCTGGAACTTTACCCAAAAATCCTAGGACATTAATAAGCTAAAAATTAAAATCAACAATTTTCTAATTCATTCGCAGAGGGATTTGGCCCTTAGAAAATCAACAGATAACCTAGGAAGCTGGAAAGGTGGACAAAAATCCCATCACATCCTCCTTATTTCCTAGATTTCCAGTGAGAATAAGATCGTGACAGTCAATTGCCGCCTCAGGCCAGGTCAAATAATTTCAAGTTTCCAGCGAAGCACAGCTCTTTCCACACACAAATGCTGCACATGACAACCTTTGGCATGAAGTTATCTTACTTTCTTCCTTACTGCCATCTCCTCGGAGCATGGTCCTCTTGACCACTGCTGTGCTGGCCTAGTCGGTTTATTCATGCCAATGCTAGTCCTAGAAAGCCTGTATAAACCCCAGTTAGGGTATATGACCCTTCATCGTTTTCAGGATCTTGGTTTGGCATCCTTGATTACTTGATCTACCTCCTTATTTTTAGCAGTAGTTTCTATTATTGATATCTTTCTTGTGACAAAATAAGAATGATTAATTATATTTGATCTTGTTATTTTTTCTATTAAAGACTTTTTTGCTCATAACATTCTTGCATTTTTTCTTCTTTTATAGCTTATTTTATTAATTGGAAATTACATGTACCAAACTCAGAGTAAATAAGTGCTTAATTAATACCAAAGTGGGTAATGTCATCAATAAAAAGTCTGACATTTCCAGCTTATCCAGCTCATATGTCATATTATCTAACTCCAGTACCACCAAGTCTGGACAATATTTATGACGAAGATTCCCGAATCTTCCAATTATGAATCATACTACTTGAAGAAATCTCCTTTATGGTCATACCAGGACTATACTCTAAGGCAAGTATATGTAGGTAGTCCTTCCGCTGAACTACCAGAAACAGTATCTAAACCTGATTTAACCAAAGTAGTTACCATCTCAAAAATTGCAGCCAATTCTCCCTCTTACATTAGCTCACAAATTGGATTTGACACTTTGCTAGAATAGCTCCTTTACAGATAATCATGTTTTTGTCAAGCCTATTGAAGCAATGCCGTCCAATATAAGTCAGTTGTTTCATACCAGGTCAGATTTGCTTCCAGAGTTCCTATTTTGGCCCAACCAATATTATAAGCCAGCGGTACTTTTGTCCAAATTAACTATTGGGAATTGAGAACGTTTTAATCTCCTATATGTAGATTTAAGATATAAGGTAACTGAGGCCCTACTGATGCTTTGAACATCTTCGACCTCTCAAGCATCTTAGATTGAGATGTTGCAGCCTTCTCTCTTTGTTTTGTGGGCCAAGTCTTTTGCAGTTGGACCACAAAGCTTCCAGCCTCCCCTTAACTTTCATCGTTTGTTCTGCTTCAAATTCCATAAAGCTTGAAGCCATTTCCTTCATGATGCCATTGCTCATTGCATATCTACCATGTTTCTGGCACTTTTCATCGCTGTCTTCCTCTAATATCTCTGGTTGTAGGCATGATTCAGCAACCTCCTTCCAGATTTCTTACTATATGCTAGCCCAAATGTTCAACGTCCTTGATGAAGCTCTCAGCAAGCACTCAAGACTAGTCTTCTGGCTCTGGTGCCATATTGGACTTCTTTTGGGGGTTATTCGCTGGCTTCCTCTTTCTTTTCTGCTGTTTTCCTCCCCAATCTGGAGTACTGCGTTTAGTTAGTACTGACATTTCAATTTCTCTCCCCCTGGTTACATTCTATCAAGGTTCATCTTCTGGTAAAAGAACTTGGCTTTGGGTGGGCCTAGCCCTTAATAGCGTTTGCTCTCAAATAGATTTCAATGGCTTGCTCACTCCTACTGTCATATAACTTCCCTCCCCAAGATATGACATAGGCTTGTTTCCCCAAGTCAATGATAACGAATAAAAGTATAAAATATACGCTTATTTTCCTGTTTCTTTTATTTTTTATTCTACTTTTTTCCCATATTTTTCCAATTTTTTTATTTTTATGGGACATGACCTTTACTCAGTTCAGCGGTCCATCCTTTCTTTTATTATTCCACCAAAATTGTTCCTAGGTATGCTTTGACCTACCAGTTTCATGGTTCAGAGGTCTTATTTTTTTAAAACCACCCATTTATTTTAGTTCAGCGGTCCTTTTTAGGACTTTACCTAAAATAAAAATTACATAACCATTTCAAAGGTTAAGCGGTCCTTCAGGAACACTCTCATTATTTTATTCTTGAATCCACTTCTTTAGGTGCTTCAAATAAACTCTGTTAACTTTTCTTTTATCTGCAATGTTTTTGATGGGATATTCATCTGTCGCCATCTTGGCAGTAATCTCAAACAGACCTGACCACAACACACCTAATTTGTTTCTTCTCCCAATGCCATGTGTATTGCAATAGGCTACCCTAAGCCGCATGGTGTCTGTGTAATGCCAGTTGGTTCTTATTGTCCGTTGTTATGGCTTTAATCTTTCTCTTCAAGGTTGTATTGAATGCTTGTGATTGTATTATATCAGGATATTTGATAGTAAATCTAGAAATACTCTGAACCATCTTAAATTTTTAACTGCCAAATATAGAATTGATAGTAACCTAGCTTTTCTTCCATAAAACAAATAAAACGGCGTTTTTCCCTTCGTTTTATAGTGACTAATGTTGTATGCAAATGCACCAAACTGAGGTAGGCTCCCCACGTAGACGTTTTTCCAGTGACCAGCTTACTCAGCGTTGAGGCCAGCGTTCCATTTATTTGTTCTACCAGTACGTTTGTTTATGGCCAGTAGGTAAAGGACACACTCCTCTGATTACCATTATCTAGTTTAACCTTGGGATTACATGGGACGTGAAATTCTTTCTGTTGTCTATCAATGGGACTTGTTGGCAGCTGTGGCAATAAACGATATGATCCATGATGAATTACAAATTATTTGTAGCATCCACTTTCAATAGTCTCTTTGTCTTGATCCATCTCATTAGATTATTGATTGTAACTAAAAATATACTTGACTATCCAGGTGCCCATATTCAGTGTCCATTACGTCAATGGATACTGTATGCCAGGAAAATCCAGATGGACCAGTCAATATTTATAAGTAGTGATTTTATATCTGGTTTATGCAACTGTCACTCCATGCAGTAAGCCAGATAATTGTCAACATCATAGTTGATAGACTCCCAATAATAATATGGCAAATGTGGCTGTTTTCTTCCTCAGGCCTCCATGCCCAACAACCTTATATGCAGCTTGAACTATTGCCTCTCACTCTAATGATTTTGGTAATAGCAGTTATTTTCTAAAATTGTCTTAAATACTTTTCAATTCTTTGTCTCAGTGTTTCCATCACTTTTTGAAGCACACCTTTTATTATTCAGGGCTCATTCCTGATCGCTCCATCAATCATCTGCTGGATTAGTGATCATTCTTATGGTGTACCACTTGTACCATGGGTAACCTTGATAAACCGTCCACATTTTGATGGGCGGCTTCTGCTTGGTGGACAATTTTTAAAAGTTGTAAACTTAAAATTTCATTGCATATTGGGCCAAAAATCCTTCTGGTGCTTTCAGATTATGCAGCCAGCGCAGGAAGGAGTGGACCGTCACCAATTTAAAGTGCATACCATGGATATACAAAATAAACAATTTACAGTCATAAATCACAGCGAGTCATTCATGCTCTGTAACGGTGTAATGTCATTCTGCTGCTGATAATGTCCGGCTCACATAGGCTACCAGATGCTCATCCCTGAGTTCATCCACTCGTTTCAGGATGGCGCCAATTTCTGTCAACAAAGCATCAGTTTGTACTATAAACTCTTGATTAAAGTTCAGATTTTTCAAAACTGGAGAGCATATAAGATACCAGAATGACTTATTGAAAAATCTTAACCCTCCTTATTCCATACAAAGTTTTCTTCAGAACCTTCAGAAAATGGAAAAGGGGCTGAGTGATTTTTGCAAAATCCCATATGAATATCAATAGTATCCAATTATTTCAAGTAACACTTGGATGACTATGACACTCCTTGGGATAGCCATGCGCTCTATGGCTTCGATTTTCTGTATTTGCAGCTGCAGCCTTCTAGAGTAAATGACAAACCCCAGATATTCCAACTTTTTTTAAATAAGTGGCACTTCCTCATCTTGATCTTCTATATTTTTAGAAGATCAGATCTTGTCCTCTAGTTGGCGAGCATATGGGCGATTGACCTCCTTAATTATTTCAAGGTCAATCTTCTTTGCTCCAGCTCTTATTACAGCATTGACATCTAGGTTGACCACTTGACAAAGCTGTTCCAGTGCGTCATAGTTGACAAGCAGAAGGTTGATGTTAATGTCTTCATTCATGATATCAGGAGTAACGAGTTTAATCGCAGCTCTAGACTGTTCCACATCTAGGCCGTGGACCCTTTTTTTTTGACTCTTGTGTGGGTTTGGCTTCCTTGGCCTGCACAACATTATATTGCTCATTAGGATTATAGCTTAAGCACAGGCTAGCGAAGTGGCCCTTCCCCTCACGCTTGTGATAGCACATATTGCTCTTGTCTATCTATTTGAACCTTTTAAGTTTATTTCTTGTCATGGCTCGATTGACAATTCCTTAGATGTTTGGCAAAATTTGGTTTTAGTATATTTCTGTCTGTGCTATGTTTGTAAATTAGATTATGGGCCTCAAACGTGGCGCTTAACATCTTTTAGATTTTTATGGTTGACTCAAAAATAAACCCTTTGAGAAAAACTATCAATGCTGATAGATTAAACCCATTGATGGATCCTTTGATCCTTCCCATTCTATCTGCATAATCTGCTTTTTTAGATTCACCTCAAAACCACCTTGATTGTGTCTAAACAACCCAATATTTGTAGCTAATAATAGCTATGATATAATAATTTATTTAACCGAGGTAAGCCAACCAGGGACGAACAATACAGATATATGCAATGGGATAGGGGGGTGGAGTATAGCGAGATTGAGGCACCCCAGAGTAGACAAGCTACCCTTCTTGCCAGCCGGTACTTCCAGGTACAGGGGGGCTGAATGCCTTAATCTCAAGGGGTTTCTCTTATTTTGGAGCAGGTGTGGAGGAAGGGGTCCATATGCAGAAACCAGACTGGGAACCATGATTCAACAAGTTGTTGTTGCTTTAACCTCATGTATCCATAAAGACAGGCTTAAAAGTGTTCCAGTAGGTGTATGTGAATCAGCATCTTGTCCCATGGATGGTGGGCATAGTCCCCTTGAAGACATCCAGTGCTACGGTTTGGATTGGTCATAGTGCAATGGCAACTATCAGGGAGCGGAGTGTGGGTAGTATCAGGGATTCAAGTTGGAGTGCGAGGAGGCTTCTGGAGATTGACAGCTCCTGGCATTTTGGATTCTTAACAGACGCGCAACTTCCCGCAATATGGCACAAGATGATGGGCATGCTTCCAGGCGGTGGTGCAGGGTGTCATCCCCTCCACACACTGCACATGCTTCTTGAAGAGAGTTGTAGCGATCTGCTGTTCTGTAGGTTCTTCTGAGGCAACGCAAGGTGTTAGCTCTAATTCTTGGCTGGATGAGTAAATGATTTTTTATCTTTTATATTGCCTTCTATGTTTTAAGATTGTATGGGATGTATAAAGCATCCAGGTAGTCAATTCTTGTGATGAATGGGGCTATGGCATGTGTGCCATTCTGTGGGTGGTCCATTGGTTTCATTAGCGTGAAGTGAGCTCTGGGCCTTCCCCTTCCCGGACTAGTGCCTGTGAGAGTGACAGTCCACCCTATGTGCCAAATGGTGCAGAGGAGGCGTTTGAAGTGAGGGGGGTTCCATGTGGGCCCGCTGCGTTGGGGCGGTTTTCAGAGTATGTGTTCAGGCTGGACAGTTTGTGTGGGTTGGATAGTTAGAGCGCATGATTCAAAGTTGGCCCTCGCCGCTCTTGACTAGTGTTGTTGTGGGAGGTCTGGGGCTAGGACTACCTCTATCTAGGTGCCCAATATGCAGTTGGCGTGGACCATAAAGTCTATTAGGCCTATGCCTCCACTGGAGCGTGGGCCAAAGAGTGTTTTCACCCATAATTGTGGCCGGGACCCCAGGCCACAGCCATCACCGGATAAGTGCGCGAATTGAGGATATGAATGTAGGTGAGAAGGAGATTGAATGGGCGGGGAACCACAGCATCAAGAGGATGAGTGAGTTGGCAACTTATACTCACCCTGTTAGTCCTGAGGATCTTCCCTTGAGGGAGGCGACGCGGTTGGAACCAGCTGTAGTAGATTGTTCTCAATTGTCTCATTGGCATACCCCCTGTTTCCAGACATATCCCAAGGTCTCGGACAGGGTTGGTTTAAGGAGGTGATGCAAAGGGTAGGATAAGTGGGTTATTCATTCGTGGGGGGCTGAGAGGTTGGGTGTTGTGGCCCATTTGTTAGTGTACTTGCCTAGGAGGATTATTTCCGTTTTCCTTTTGTTGAGCAATGCGTTTCTCACAATGGATTATTCATCCAGGGTGCGTTTCAGCTGTCAGGCATCATTGTTGCTAGCTATACTGTCACTCAGTTATCCGCAAAGGCTACTATATTGACTGTTGGCTGTCCTCGTGCAGTTATGCCCATGAGACGTGATTCAGCGATGTAAAGGAGTGGAACAATAATGAACTTATACAGCAGTGGGCTGAGGGTGTCCTCTTGTTTGAGCCCTCTGTGTGGTGTGATATTGCTAGTTAGGAAGAAAGGGCCGCATACAACCATGGGTGCAGATTCTGTGAGGAGCATCGCCCAGTTTATGAATTTGGGTGGGAGTTTGAAGGCGCTTAGGCATTACTTCATGTACGGCTAACTAACGCAGTATTATGTCTTCTTCTGGTCTAGGATTACCAGGGCTCCAGTTGCTTTGGTCTTGGATATGTTAGCGATGGAGTGTATTTTGTTCCAGAATGAACGCCTTGGTATGAACCCAAACTGATTGGGCGACAGAACTTTGGAGGCTAATGTGCTTAATCTGGAGGCTAAAATTTTTGTAAGTAGTTTTATATCATTGTTAGAGAGTGAATTTGGGCGCCAGCTGGCCAGGTCCAGTTTGTCGCCCTTCTTAAACAGGGTTATGACATAGGAGTCCTGGCCGCCAGGTTGGAGGTGTGTCTCCAGCAGGCACTGGTTCATTGATGCCATGAGGAGGGGGGCGATTTGCTTGAAGTATTTTTTGTAGAATTCGTAGGGTATCCCATCAGGCCTTGGGTATTTCCTAAGTAGTTCACCGCGGACTGGGTCCCAGAGCTACACCTGTGCGATTAGTTTTAGGAGGTTATAGTCCAGCAGTGCGCTTTGTATTCCAGAAGTGTGTATATTTTTAGTTTTTTGGGGGTCAGTTGGGGTGTCACGATATAGTTTGGTGTAGTAGTGGTGTACTTTCGCCTTGACTTTGCTGGGTCAGTTATCATTGTGCCATCATATTTGTGGACCTGTGTGCATGTGGGCTGGTTGCCACAGGAGTGGAATTGGCGAAAAAAGTACGTTGATCATGTTTCGCCTTCTTTTATTAACTTACCTTTTCTTGATACTTTGATTCTGTGCTAGTGTTAAAAAAATGAGGGCGTTTATGTGGGCGGATATTTCAGCCCATTTGCGCTCCCAGTTAGGGCTATAGCTGAACTTCGGGGTGTTGAGCTTGAGGTGGTCCAGTTCTGCCAAGGTGCGCTTAATTGTGGCTGTGTTGGTGTACTTATTCAAGGCGAGATGGCAGTTTTATTTTATAAATTTGGCTTTGAAATTTGCCCAGGTTTTGATGGATTAAAATTTGAATGGGGTTGCAAATTTTGGGTTTGTGGCCTCATTTTCGACCCAGTCAGATATTTTGGGAAATTTTGTGTTTTACAGGTTTAGCTTTCTCCAGGTCAACAGCCGTGTGGGGTAGTTTGGGTTTGCAAAAGCTGCACTGAAATGAGTTTGTGGTCAGAGAAATTAATCTTTTTTGTTTAGAAGTTGTAGGAGTTTGAGTGGTATTTTCAGGGCGAGGATGAAGTTTTGCAGCTCATTGTGATGAGCATTCCCTTGCATATGTTGGGGCAGGTCATGTGGGGAAGGATTGGTGACCTGGGGGAAGGTATTGTGTAGGCCAAGGGATGCCTTCATTGAACGGAATTCAATGTGCCCCAGGGGGTATCAACTGGTGTTAGGCCATTGGTCCTTGTTGGGGTTAGCCCACCAGTTGAAGTCGCCCAAAAGAATGGTATCTAGTGGGAGGGTGAGTGATGGGACGGTTTTGAGGAATTGTTTCCTCTCAGCTGTGGTGCATGGTGTGTAGATGCAAGCTATTGAATTTTTGTCCTCTTGGCATGCAATCATTGCTATTAGGATGCGGCCATGCAGATATGAAGATTAGTTAGTGATTTTATTTTTTTGTTATTGCGGATGACCACCCCACAGTGGATGTCCATACCAATAGGGATGGTGAGACCCTGGCTGACCAGGATCCCTCTTCCTCCTGTAGACAGTGTCTTTCTTGGATGGCCAATATATCTACAGGGGGTTTTCACAGGAAGTCCAGCTTTTTGGCCTGGGATGCTTAAACCCTGGCTCCTGCGATATTTAATGTCCCTAATGACACTGAGGTGTACATGGCGCCTCAGGAGCGTTTGGGAGGGCCAACCAGCCCAAACCCAGCGCCCATATTCAGGTACCTTCTCGGCTTTGGATCAGTCCACTCTGTTTCATCATCCAATCCCTTACTTTGTGCCAATTTTGCATAGGTCTTGTGGTTTTTAGGGTTTGAGTTGGTATATTTCTGCTCATGACTCAGTGGTTTGGTGTTGTGTGCTGATTGTTTTCTGTGGTTGCAGGGTTTGAATTTACAGTTGAGGGTCTAGCATTTTTTCACAGAGTGGAGCTGAATTGTTTTGCTAAGTTCGCTTGATTGATACCACGTAGTAATTTAGTCAAATTGTTGAGAAGATTTTCAGCTTGGGCATTCTGCTCTGATTGGGTGGCTCAGTTAATTTCCCCTATGTCCTCATGAATTTGGTAGGTTTGATTGAGGAGGCCGTGAGTGATGCAGCCTTGGCCGCTGCTTCTTGCGAGCTTTCTGTACCATTTTGCATATTTTGGGTGATACTTGGTCTATAGAAATTTATCTCACATCCTCTCCCCAGAGGAAGGCATTGTTGGTATCTAATATTTTGGTGAAGTCTTCATCAGCTTTGTCCATGGTGTCTTCGCTGTAGTCAGGGCCAAAATGGCCTCCTTCAAGGGGAATGCATGTTCCTTGTGCCCCAATGCGCTGCGGTGGTTGCAGATAGGCGGTGCGCGTTCCAATGTGATGCAGAATACCTTTGACATTCCCCCATCTGGGAGCTGATACACCGCTTAAGTGGGATTCTTTTGAGGTCCTCGGGCACCTCAGGGATCATGTTAATCATGGCGATTGCCTTTCCTGTGCACAGTTTCAGCATCAGGTGAAACCGCTGTAGTTCAAAATTACTTAATTTCTCCATAGAAGCAAGTCCAAGTTGAAGCTCCTTCTCAATTAACTTGCAGTGAAGGTTGGTATGGAGCAAGTTAAAGGAGATGACTAAAGTTTCTTATTTGTTCCATCTGGTGTGTGAAGTGCGCACAATTTGCTTTCCCTCAGGAATGGCAATTTTAACGCAGACTTTTGCAGCAGCATCTGCATCTTCTTTAGTTTGAAAGCTCATATCAATCCAGCCATGGTTGTTGGTGTGGGTGATAATGTACACCGCATGGGGGAAAGGGGAGGCCTGTACCTCGCCCACTTTCTCTCTACAGAGTTGGGGAATCAACCCCAAGGAAAATTTAGAGCCTGTGCTCTACCTTTGATAGGAGTTGGCATACTGAATTTCCATGTATAAGTTTTGTTTTGTGGTGAACTCCACAAGCCCAGACGGTGTCTGAGTTTGTGGTTTCTTAGTAGCATTGGTTCCTGGTCCCCCTCTAGGGCGTTTCTTTCCTTTAGCGCACCGTTTTTCCCATTGACTGATAAAAGTTTTCGCCCAATTTTTTTGGGATTTTCTGAAATCGTCCATCTCTCCTGTGTGACTATCAAATTTTGCTGTTTTAATTGAATCGTGGTAACTAGAGTTATTGTTACAGGAAAGAAAAGCAGCTAAGATAAAATAATATTAAGGCTGATTATGGGCCTTACTTAGGTGAATCAAGTAGGTTTATGGCACAAAATTAATTGCCTTTTTTATTTTGATGCTATTACAATTATTGAATAGTAAATTTTATGCATGTTGATCATCATAGTTTGCACAGTAGTACTTGCACGTGGATGGCTCAAATAGAGAGTATCTAGTAATATTGAGAGTCATGATGACATCTCAATTAGGGGTGCATCATTATTGGAATTCCATAATTCTTTTCCCCCATTCATTTTATTTTGTCAACTATATGTTAAAACAAATTTGACTGGTTAAAAGGCGAATACACACCACTGAGGTGATAATATTACGCCTAAAAACTTTCTGAATTACAAGAGTAGTAGTGCCTCCAATTAGGCTGAAATGATTTAAGTAGGTTAATACTAAGTCCAAACTAACTCTTTTTTAAATAACCATTGCCATAATCCATAGCTGATTGGCATGACTTTAATGAACTCATCTAATAGATGAGTATAGCCAGGAGATGCCCTAGAGGTATAAAATACTGGCACCTAGCCTTGAGATAAAAACATCATCTTACCATATAATCATATTTTCAGACCAATATTGTCTTATATTATTTGATCTTCATATCTAGAAGTGTAGACAAGCGTAAAGGGGATCTTGTCACTATTATCTGCATCAGAAGATTTCCCAATTAGAGAGGAAAAGTTTTTAGAAGAGGCCATAAGAGTTAAGTATTATTTGTTTAGCATTGTGAGCTTCATAAAGGCTAATAATTACCATAAGCCAAATACATAATTGAGGATATATTGGAGAAAACTCTTCCCAACAATTAAAGTAGGATTATATCTAATAAGCGAGTAAATCCTCAAAATCTTACAACATCTTTAAGTGATACACCATTTGCGAGGTGGTTATTTTGGTGAATAGCATGGAAGACATCATTTAATGCAAATCACAAAAGGGCTGAAGAACTGCTTGTAATGCAAACTTTGTGTCAAAATGGGTAAAGACTCTCGCTTAAACCAAAATCTTTGATTCTTTGTAAAATCAGTTGGCAAAATTTGCTAAAGTTTTGTCTTTCAGGAATTGGATCCACATAATTTTTTGATTTAATTTTGACATACACAAGATACTTCCAAACTCCTTCATAATTGCCGCCTAAGACTCAGAATAGGGTTAGCTGTAGCTTTCAAGATGAGGTAACACCAAGCTTTAACAGTATGTATCCAAGCAGTTCATGACTGCCAAAGCTTTTTGTCTATTGCTTACCCAAACATAGTCATGTTAAACAGGCGGAATAACTCAGGAGTGTTATCCAAGAAAATTGAGTAATTTTGGCGTGGCTTTGAATTCCTCCAAAATTCTCTTGCTGCCACTTGCAGCAAGGTTACCTGTCTGATTAGAGGATTAGTCTTGGGGAGCATCTCCAGAATTGTAGAAAATGCAGTCAGTATATTTCTAGGAGTTGATGACTCCCAACTGGAGTTCTTGGAGTATTTTCTTTGGTGCCATCCATCGCATAAGGTTTGCGTTTAAATTTCTAATCCTTCAGTTCATCAACTTGTTTCACTAGTCATTCATTTCCAAGCTGAGTGAGCACAATCAAACATGATCTGCTTTGCATTCCATTATAGTAATAAAAATTCTCTAATCAGCTCCTCTTCTTTCTTTTTCAGAGACGTTATTTTTTATGAGTAGCTCATTGCTGAAGTTTGAAAAACTCTTCTACTCCTTACTCATACTTAATGACTTTCTCCTCTAGAGCAGCAAATTCTCTATTATTACTTTAAATTAATAGCGTTCTTATTGATTGTTGTCAATTCCATCCATGTATTTCTTAATCCGTCCTTATATTACATTGTGGATTGGCTTCTCTTACTCACCTACCCCCTGTAGTAAACAAATTATTAAAATTTGTTTTTTAAGATTGTTTCCAGCAGTTAGGTGCATAGATTCAGTTATGTGCATGATTCATGATGCTTGTTAGTAAGATTAATATATTGGTGATAAAGTATAAAGACTATATTTATAGGTGAATATAAAAATCTAGTTAATTGGTGATCCAACACTAAACTTGGAATGATCCACGAAATACTGATTATGTTGGCAATTAGAGACTTCTTCTCTATCCCAGCTGAACTTAATCAACTCTTAGATTCAGAGGTTTCCAGCCTTAGTTCTTGTCACGATGAGTTGGAAGAAGTCTGTTGTAAAGGTCTGCTTCACTCTTGATAAATTGCGATCCTTAATTTTTTTCACATAAAATAGTCAATAATTATTATACTACAACAAAATAAACTGAGATGATATAACTTACTATTAGACGATCTAGTGTTTAATCTTTTATTATGAAATTTGAAGGAATAAAAGTATTAGTGATACATATCACAATGACTGATAATTTGATGCAAGGGATAAATAAGCGTTACTATTGAACAACATTTAATCACCAATCTTTTTTAATTGATTTCCACCTCAATAAAGATAACCTTCAACAACAAAATGATTTCTTCCTCACTTAGGGTAGTAGAAACATAAGCATATGTCTTTCATGGCTAGCTTCCATATATGGATCTTGGTCAAACTTGAAGATTAATTCCTTAACACCTTTATTAACCCCAGGAGGGGTGAGCCCTGAATAAGGCTCTACCTTTGAGCCTATCACTTATCAAATGTAAGATCTGATCTGATCTCACGTACAATCAGCTTTATTACAACAAACTAGGGATCTTATAAGGGATTTTAACTCCTAACTACTTCAGTTGGCGCCTCAGTAAGGAAACGGAAGCTGTTTGTCATTATATTTCCCTTCAGTTTTCTTCAAGCGATGGCCTTCTCTTTTAGTCTAAGGATTTCTCCATCAGACATTCCAGAGACCTGAAAACACAAAGAAATAGAAAAACTTATCCCTAACATATCCGCTTGATCTCAGCAAACCAAACACATTTGGCTAGCCACCAGCATAGGTAATGAGACTTTTTATCCATAAAAGCAGGTAATGAACCAACTGATCAATTTGCTAGTTGCAGGCGGTATTATATCACAACCAACTGCTGATTAAATTCTCAATCAGCTGCTAATGAAACCCAACTAAACCAAATTGGTGTACTAAATAGTTAATCAATGATCAGCTATCAGATGCCTCGATTTTGTTGACAACTCTGCCCAACAAAATCCTAAGCATCTGTATGGTTTAACCCAATGGATCTGAACCTAGCGAGTTACCTAAAAATCTACGGACATTATTAAGCCAAAATTAAAAATCAACTGATATCTGAGATATTTTCTAACGGTACTTATCTCATTATTGAACCAGCTAATAACCTATGAAGCTGGAAAGGTAAAAAAATCCCAATAGCCATAAATTGACTTAAGGTTTATCAGTTGCTAGATGATTGATGATATTTCTGATAGCTACTTGCAAGTGAGCCTTGTAGGTAACATGACCTGCTGTTTATAGTAAATGTCACACTTCCTAAGCAGGTTGCTAACCTTTTATTAAGCGAGGCAAGCCGACCAGGGGACGGACAATATCAAAACTGAAACTCCAAAACTTAATCAACCAAAAAACATGAATCAACCGCCCTTATTGAGCAGCGAGGCACAAAAAAGATATGAGAAAATTACCCACCAGGTGGCACAGTGATGAGCCGCTTATCCCACCATGGTGGAGGGGGAGGGGGATCAAGCGGATCATCAGGGCAGAATTGTAGAGGTAGATCAATGCTGAGAGCAAGGGGGTTGGGGTATCTTCGGGATGAGGGTCTAGGTGAAGTAGATAGTTATTGAAATTGACAATATGGGCTGTATCTAAGCCTCTATTAGTTTGTCAACATGGTGTTCATCCTGGTTGCGGGTGTCAGGAAGTTGTTCTAATTTTGCAAATTTAGCTCTTGTGATGCATGTGGATGGGTAAAAATCTGCCAGTTCAGAGACATGCTTGACAGCGATGGTTGCAGTTTCATAGAAGCATTGGATTTCCTCTTATGCAAAAGGAATAAAATCGAAGGGGAACAAGGGGGTGCAGCCCCTTTTTAAATTCCTTGACATATTTTGAACACAATCTGTGAAAATGGGGATTTTTGGGTAAGGCCACCGCGACCTCATCAAGCTTGTGGTCATTTTGGAAAGGTTTGACATTGGGTTTAGGGACATATCAGTTGGTCAGGGCTGGGGCATCAAAGTCTGAATTCAGATAAGGTTCTAAATCAATTGGATCACTTGGTGGTGGGGCAATTTCGCCAGTTTTGGTCAATTCATCCAATAAGTCCTAGGGACTTTGGTTGACTTGGATTGATTTGTGATAAGTGACTTTGGTTGGGTAGGTTTTGGAACGGGAGATTTTCTAGATTGAACGTGGGTCCAAACCTGCTCCTGATTGGTTGACCTGGGTGTAAATTGGCCAGCTTGAATTTTGCCAGCTTAGATTTTGGTTGCTCGATTTTGTTTCTGATTCGTTGAGCGCTCAACCTGGGGGGTGAGGGCAGCCAAAATCCCCACTCCTATGCTTTTGAGTGGCCTCATGGGTAGAGTTGGCCGTGTTTGAAGGTTTTTTAATGTATTGACATGTTTTTGTGTGGTCCAACTCATGGCAAATGGGATAGATTGTGTGACCGTTGTCAATGAGAGCCCAAAAGAAATTGTCAGGTGCAGATGAGATATAGGCTCACAGCGGGATGTGTTTGTCCATGTTCAGCTGGTGGGGGGTAATAGTGGCCATTGCCCGAGGTGCCATGAGGCATTAAACACCACTTGGGACTATGAATTGGAGGATAGGGTTTTTGCCATAAGTTTACGGCCCAAAGTCAACTCCCCATAAAGTGTTTAGGGGAATGTGTGAGGGGAGGGTTGTGAAAGTCACCACAAGTATAATATCATCTGGTAACTGTGCGGATGATGATAATAGGGGTGTTTTAATATATTAAGGGCATAGCTGCTTCAGAGGCCGCATCCTCTTTGGTAGGAAAGCCTATGTCAAAATAGTTCTTATAAGGGCGGAAGTCTATAAATTCTGATGGTGCAAAGGTGGCAGTTGCCAGCTCTATTATCGCTTTGTTGGCGCATGGGAATAGATTTTCATATTTGACTCAGAGTTAAAGCGGATAATGGATTGAGGTAGGGCTAAGGGATGAGGGCAGGTTGTGTGGAATTGTGCAAGGTGGAGTACTAAATCCCTTAGAGGGACAAATAGGCCAGAGTACTTGGCAGACTTGATGAACCCATCCACATGCAATTGCTTGCTGTATGGTAAATGCTAGTGGATGGAGCAATGCTGCCCCACACTGGAAAGAGGTTCTTGATCCAAGGACATAAATTGGAAACTGATGCAGTAGAGGTGGCAGTGGAAAGTTGATGGTTTTTTCTAAAATTACTCAAAAGTGATGTCGCAGGTTGCTAACCTAATAAGGGTAACATGCTGGGTTGAGCGAAGGCGTTGAGTTATGTTTTTCAATTCAACCCAGAAGAGTTCACAAATTTAGTCAGTGGTGGATTTAAGATAACTGGATGAGGAAGATCATTTTTGGTTGCAACTTTGGTGGGATAATTCATTGGTTCATCTTCCATCTCTAATTTGGGGTATCAGACATTTTCCCTCACGGCTCCAAGAAAAGAATGTTTTGGGTCAAAATGGATTGAAATGGGGAAACTTCGGACATTCACAAGTTTCTGATGATAATACAGATGATTTAAATGGTAAAAATGATTTTATTGGCCAAAAAACCCCGGCTGATTCTTGGTGGAGCCCATAAATCAGGGTAACACTGTTATGAATACTAAATGGGCAATTGCCATGAAGTCAGGCAGTCAAATTGCCTGACCATGCTAAGGAACCTGAGTAGTCCTTCCGAGGTTTTTCCCCCAGCCACGCCCAGTTCCTTGCAAAAACCTAAGCGGGGACCACCCCTTTTTATAGGCTTGGTGGAGTCCCACGAGATGTAACAATTTTAGCTAATTAAATTTGCTGAAATTATCAAATAGCTGACCCATGGGTACATATTGCCAAAAATTTATTTTCATCTGTTGTTCATCCAAAGTGAGTTTTATGAGCTTCAATAGGCTGAATTTACATATTTCCTTATTTAGACCTTACTAAGTTTTTTGAACTTGCCATTTAATTTCCTTTGACCCTCAATAAAGTTTAAATACTGACCAGTCACATATCAAGAGGGATGGTTTTTTCTTACCCTCAAGGCTCTTAAATAAACTCTATAAACTTATAACATTTTAGTTTTTAGTGACTATTTATTTTAACTATTTTAAATAGTTTTTGCCCCCTATTTGTAGGAGTTTAGGCTTTAATCTCCAGCGCGCTTAATCCCACCCTAAAATTTAACAAGTGGTGCTCACAACTGGGAAAGTATACCACAATAAACTATCAAAAATGAATAAAGTTGGGGTGAATAACCCTTGCAACCTCCCCTATGCTGCTAAACCCCAACTAGTTGCCCCTGAAAGAAACTAGCAAGCGCTTTATCAGACTTAAAAATCTTGAACAGCGCCCATTCAAATGTCACTTGAAAGATAAGTTCACCCCTGGAGAGGGTCGTATTGCTTCATTCTTGTATGTTTATGAAACAGCCATGGAAGGTGTGACTGACCACCTGAAGGTCAATAACATCCTTCCTCATCCAAGTCTCTAGGCCAAAGAAATGATGTTCCCTTATATAGATACTCTACACACCTGGTCTGATGTTAAAGAAGTTTTTGTAGCGGAATTTGGATCCAAACATAGTTTAACTAGGGAAAAACAGGCTTATAGCGCATTTGTATGTTTGAAGGTGAACGGATCACTGACTTTGCTGAGAGAATATATCTTGCTGCTCAGAGGTTGTCAGCATCTAACATACTAAACCTGGATGATCCCATTGCAGCTATGTTATCTGGGTTAGCTTCCCAACCTTCTTTAACTCAGCATATAATCTCCCTAAAGCGTACTTTTAAAAACGTTTGTGACATAAAAGAGGCCATGTTAGATGTTGCTGATCTGTATACCTGTGTAATAACCAACGAAGCTGTGATGAACTCCCAGGTTTGGAATATTGAGGAGTGCTCAACTGAAGCCCCAACGGAGAAGGCTATGTTGACCCCTATGCAGATTACTACTCTGAGCCCAGCACTAGCGGTGCAGCTCACACCTGATTTTCCTTCGCCCAGCCAACTTGCGGTTCTCAAACCAGTAAATCATAGTGCGACATCGTCAATGAGGCAATACTCATGACCCTCACCTTGCCATTACGATCAGCTTGTGTCATCTAACAAATTTCCCCAAGTGGTTCAAAAGCCTGCTCCTAAGCCTAAACCCCTTTCTCACACTAAATTCATTCCCACCAACAATTGGTTCAGGGAACAGGTCGCTAAAGCTAAGCCACCTGTTTCTTTCAATGCTCACAGCCACTAATCAATCCAAACCTGGCAGAGTTAAAGCATCCACCTCTACAATGTTATTTCCTCCAGCCAACTCTAATCTAAAACCTTTAGCTTAGAGGAAACTCAAACCTCTCCTTTTGGTGGCCATTGCTCTAACAATGATGGGCTCAACAAGAAGGTGCTCAAGCTAGACCACCTGCTACTCCAATGATCAATGCTGCGGATGGGCCCCAGCTACTAAAATTATGGCCTCTACCTCTGAATGCTCTTCTAGCATTCACCTAATGTATGTGGACAGCCCTTTTGGAAGATGAGTTTGAAGGGGGTTATGAGGACGTTGGCTATTCTGTTCTAAAAGCCTCAGTTGAAGTAGGTATACCATATTGGCTGAACCATGAAGGAGTAGATAGGGCTCTGATCCTCAAGAAACCTGCTTTAATCAAGTGCTGGGGTTCCCTTAGGTTATTGATACCTCTAGAGATGCTGAGTAGTTTTTTGCTTCGCTGATATGACCAATTCATCATGTTCACACCCTAAAGTCCATTATAGATAACTATCCTGAGACATCTAAAAAGCTTTCCTCTACTCTCTGTCTTAAGAAAGTATTAGCTCTCCCCCTTAATTTTGGCAGAACTATAACTAATTAAGAGGTCGTTATTGAAAAAGTCTGGGTTAGGGCTATCTTGGATACTGGATTCCCATGAATTTTCTCTCTTCCAAGCTGATCAAAAAAATTAAGCTGGTTTCTGATCTTGATTGTACGCAGGAGTTTGGAACAGCGGATCCCAACAGCACCCGTGCTATTATTCCTACTTTTTATTGCCTATTTGGATTGCAAAGCTCATATTGTCAGCTCCGCTGTGTCCTTGGATAGTAACGTTTATGATATGCTTATTGGTACTCAGTTTATTATTGATATGACGGTATAATCAGAGAAACAGGGTACCTCTCCCTACTCAGGTATGAAGTTCCTCTACTCTTCTCCAATGAAGAACCTTGTAAAAAAGAATACACCTGCCTAGTTGAATACCCGTCATCTTCTTTACCTTTCTTTCTACAAGACCTCTGGACGCAACGCAAAAAAGTTCTTAAATTGGTGGACAATTCAGAGGGCATTCCCTTTTATGCTTTATAGGAAACAGTAATCAAGGCTGGTGAACAACGGGTGGTAGCTATCAATATTACTCTATAGATCCCC
Source organism: Massospora cicadina (assembly GCA_022478985.1). NCBI lineage: Eukaryota > Fungi > Entomophthoromycota > Entomophthoromycetes > Entomophthorales > Entomophthoraceae > Massospora > Massospora cicadina. The sequence goes on from JAKSZP010014760.1 coordinate 45,364, forward strand.
TGAGCCTGTCTGCTTCACATACCAAGCATTGATGGAATAAGCTCTTTATAACCCCGGGTATTGCTGGGTATACTAGACCCCGCCTATCAACAACCCATTAATAACTTATTGAGGAGCCTTACTAATAAACAATCATTGTCATAAAACATTAAAAGATAGGGAAAGGTCTGCTAATTCCCATCTATGAGATTAATAGTGTTCACTTTATTGATTAAATGTTAGATATGAGTTTACTTACTGACCAGATGGTGTGTACTCTGTCTAACGTCCACAACTCAGATGAAAAAATCCCAGATGAACTTAAGCAAGTTAATCTCTATTGGATACATATAGTGATGTTTTCTCCCAGACTGATACAGAATATGGGCACATGAAAAAGTGGAGTCACTCCATTGATGTTGGTGATGCCCAACCTATTTGATCTAAACAGTACTATAATTCCAAGGTTGAAAAACAATTAATAAGGATTATACTTGAGCAGTTATTAGAAGATGGGCTATTAGTACTATCCCAAAGCCCTTGGGCGTCTCCTCTCTTGCTGATAAAAAAGAAGAATGGATGTCATCAGGTAGTGATGGACTACCGTAAACTAAATATCCTCACCAAAAAAGATCAGTTATCTTATCCCCCTACATAGATGATGCCCTTGCATAACTCTCCATCTTAAATTACTTCTCAGACATGGACTTGGCAAGCGGAAATTGGCAGAAGGATATTTCTCCCCAAGATCTAGAGAAATGGTCTCTCATTTGCAGTGAAGGCTTAATTCAGCCTACCCTCTTACCCCAAGGGCTGTGCAATGCTCCGTCATCCTTCCAACTTGATTGGATCACATTCTGTGGGACCTCAAGCTAAGCTGAGTGATCGTCTATCTTTATGACATCATTATCTTTTCAGCAACGTTCACTGATCATCTCGCTCTCAAAAGAAGTGTTTTAACGCTTGCGGGCTTCCAACATCAAGTTAAACCGTCTGAATTCTCCTTTTTCCGAAAGAAAATAAATTTTCTTGTACATGCTATCTCCCCAAGAAGTGATCCAGCCTTTAAAAGATAAGGTTAAAGCTATCTTTAAAATGACTGCCCCTACAGGTCTTCAGGACATTCAGGTACTTCAGGGTATGATGGGGTATTACCATCAGTTCATCACAATTTCACTTAGATCAGTGAGCCTATTGTTCGACTATTGGCTAAAAACAGTCATTTTTATTGGGGTACATAACAAGCAGCTGCTTTTGAAACGCTGAAGCAACTGTTATGACAAAGTCCTATTCTACGGCACCCAGATCATAATAAACCTTTTATCTTGTTTACCAATTCCTTGGACTACGCTGTTGGGGCCATCTCAGCCCAACTGGATGAAAATGGTGTGGATCATCCTGTATCCTATTTCAGTAAGATGCTATCAAAGGCGGAACGCAATACAACGTCACAGAGAAGGGGTGCCTTGCTTTTTTAAAAGCTATAAACCACTACCATCCTTTAATCTATGGCACTACTTTCACTCTGGTTACTGACCATGCTTCCCTGAAATATCTACAGAGTATGAAGATCCTACTGGGCGGTTAGCAAGATGTGCTTTAAAGCTCCAGCATTATGACATGAAGATTGAACACCGTGCTAGAACCCGTCAGATTAATGTTGATGGGTTAACTTGTCTGCCCATCTTTCATTTGGATAATAGTGAGGCGAAGAGGTTACATGATCTCTTAATGACCCCCGTTGACTGGGAGGATTATGATGAGCCTGTCCAGAAGATGTTAGCCTGGCACTTCTGCAACACCAATGTAGAGTTTAAGAAGTTGTATAAGCAGTTGGGTGTAAAGTGGTTGCCTTATCTATGGCCTTTGGAACGTGTACCCGTTATTATGGAGGCTCACTCTACCCTAGGTCATGGGGGAGTAAAAAGACCTATGAGTGGATTAGGGTGCGGTACTATTGGGAAGGAATCATGGAAGCTATTGTCAAAGTCTTGGATGCCTTCCTCATTTATAAGAAGCAATCCAGTTTCAAGACTAAATGCTAATATCAACCCACTACCCCTCAACGACCATTCCACACCATCATTCAAGATTTAGTAGGTCCCGTCCCACAGACTACAAGTTTAAATAAATTTATACTAGTAGGTATTGACCATTTTTTAAGTAGTTTGAAGCTGTGGCCCTTCCTGCCCAAATGGAAAAGACCACCCCAGCACTCTTACATCAAAATATTGTCACTCAGCATAGTTCCACAAGTACTACTCTGCAATAATGGCAAGAACTTAACCTCCAGAGTAGTCAAGATCTTGGCTACGTCTATGGGACCCAACGACTCTTCTTGGCCCCATATAATCCCTCTAACAATGGAACTGTGGAGAGAGCCAATGGAACCTTGGTTTCCATCCCGTGTAAAATGAAATCCTCTGATCCACTTCAATGGGATCAATTCCTACACTGTGCTCTTATGGCATACTAGATTAGTTATCACCAGATTCTAAAAATGTCCCATTATGTATTCTGTATGGGCAGGAACCAGGGATATCCTCCCTTTTAGCTAAATAGGTTTTCTCCCATAAAGTTTAGGAACCCTTGAAAAGCCATGAGAAGATTAAATTAACGTAAGATTCAGCTTCAATCTGAAGCTTTGACAAACTTAACTAAAATTTATCCAAAAGAGTGACAAGTGGCCAATGAGTTTCAGGCTCCCTACCTTCCTTCAAGGTGTCTGACTTGTTCCTATATTGTCATAACCGCATCAAACCCATAAGTAACAAGCTTTGATCTATTTGGGAGGGTCCTTTCACTGTCACCTAAAAGAGAGGTGAAGACTATTCTATAAAAATCTTTGACTAACAGTATCACCATAAATTGGGTACATGGCTGCTTCCTATGGCTTTATTCTTCCCCCAACATTCTTAAGAAAATGTTGTTGGACATCTGCCTCTAGACTCCAAGAAAAGAACGTTTGGATCAAAATGGGCTGAAATTGTGTAAATGTCAGACATATACAAGTTTCTGATGATAGTAAGGATGATTTAAATGATACAAATGATTTTATTGGCCAAAAGACCCTGGCTGATTTTCAGTTGAACCCCGAAAATTGGGTAACACTGTAACAAATACTAAATGGGAAAATATAATGAAGTTGGGCAGTCAAGTTGCCTGACCATGCTAGGGAACCTGAGTAGTCCATTGGAGGTTCCTCCCCAGCCACGTCTAGTTCCTTGAAACACCTAAGTGGAAAACCCTTTTAAAAAGCCTGGCAGAGGTCCCCTAAGGTGCAACAATTTTAGCTAATAGGGATTGGCTGAAATTATTAAATAGATATTCCATGGGTACAAATTACCAAAAATTAATTCCCCATCTGTCGTTCAACCAAAGTAAAGCGAGTTTTATGAGCTTCAATAGTCTGAATTTACATATTTCCTTATTCAGACCTAACTAAGCCTTTTGAACTTACCATTGAATTCCCTTAGATTCTAAATACAGTTTACTTACTGACCGGTCAGATATCATCAGGTTTGGTCTTTTTCTTACCATTGCGGCATTTAAATAAGCTTATAAAAACATAACTTTTTAGTTTTTAGTGCCTATTTATTTTAATTTTTTAAGTGGTTTTTACCCCTATTCGTTGGTTTAGGATTTACGCACCAGTGAGCTTAATACTACCCTAAAATTCAACATGGGGTGCCAACAAGAGAGCTGGGCGATCATTTTTTTTATTTAGTATTTGTATTTTATTAAATACTGCTGATAATAGTTGTTCAGATACTTTAAGCTTTATAACTTGTCATATATTTATTGTATAGTTTTTGTAAGTCCCAGGGAATGTCCCCTGTGTGTTGATTATGCCCTCTTCCCGTTTCCAAGTAAGAAGGTTCCAAAGAGGGTGGCTGTACCCCTCATCACCCAGGGCGACCTCACCCACATGGTATATGAGTGCTGGGTACCAGCCCCCTCTTCAGATATCTCCCCTGGTTGACACACTAACCTCAGCAGAAATAGTACATCTGATCAGGAAAATTTGCACCGAGATTGCCAAAATGAAGTCAATCAGTCCAAAAATGAGTGGAAACAAGCCCAATGATTGGAATCTTCATTGTCAAAAAGGGATGAAGATTTATTCATCAGCCCAAATTGCTAACAGTTTGTATTCAGCCAACACCACAATTGTCAGAAAATTAATCCCTTCTCAAAATTGTCAAGGATGATCCCCAATGTGCAGGTAGTAGCATCAGACACCATTGATAAGAGTTTGAAGCTCCTTTCTGGAAAATTGAGCATTGTGGATGATGCAACGCTTTTGACTAGAAAACAGCCCAGCGACCAGGCACAGGTGGGTTGGGCATCCTGAACCCATTCCCAACCAATCGAGACTGCCCCTATGTGGGGTGGCCCTGGGGGATTCCTGCTGCTCGTCAGGCCAGAAGCCATTGTGCAAATGTCAGAAATGCAGTTGAGCCTCAGTTCAGGCGTTCAAGGTTGAACTGACACCGACTTGGCCTTCTGCCAAATTCTTTGATGTTGATTCCCATTGAGCTTATCTGCCCCCATTCCAGAATAATTCTCTGTAAGTCAAAGTTGAGGATCTTGATCCCTGCTTGTTCCCGCATCAACTCATCCACTATTTAATCAGTTGCATCGCACTGAGAAAATTGTTAGTCTATTTTCTTCACTTTCCTTTGAAAATAAAATTTGCCTCCAAAAACTATCAATTTTGTTTTTATTGATATACTTCTGGCCGCATTCCCGCTGGCTTTTCTCTGGTGGCCCTTTGGTCCTTATACCAGAAGGGCTTTACCAGTACTGATGGTCACTATGGCCCCTACCATCATCAACTGGATTCATCGAGCTAGATACTTCTGGCAATTCAACCCTGTTATTAAAAACATCCGCCAACAATATACTGGGATCTTGTGGCCTTACATATACCATCTTCAAGCAAGGATCCGCCCCCTTGTCTCCCCAGTTGAATTAAGCCCACTCGTCAGTGACCTTGTAGAAACTAGCCCTGTGGTACCACACCCTGCAGAAAGACCACAAGTGTCTGAGGCTGTCTCTATTTTTTTGTTCTCAGGTTGTTGTTCACTATTGCCTTAAACCAACAATTTATTGTTTCCCAATGCCTTTCTCCATACAACTTCATACGTGTGGCAATGCCTCTGGAATTTGACTTGCTTTTTGGGTGCTTACGCAACCCAAATGGCAGGCTGGTCTAAACTTCTTCTGCCGTTTTCATGACATAATCGACCAACCATTGTTTCCAGCCACTTCCGCCCTACTCTTCAAGGTGGGCGTTGCAGTGGTTACCCTCTACCAAATGAACGTGCAATCAGTAGTCTGCTTTTTGTTGTTCAATTGGTCACTTGCAGATTTTATGGGTAGTATCCACTTTACCTTGGAGAAACTTCTTCAGGCTAGCAGAGCCTCGTGGATTACTACTTCTCCCCCTCCTAATAGAAGAGAATAAAGTTCATGTGTTCCTTCCCAAGAGATTGTAAATCAGGTTTCAATGCCCTCACAGAGGTGCAAATGCGGTTGCAATTGCCCTTAACAACGCCACTGCATTATCTCATGCCCGATAGGGGGTCGCTTTATTGGATGCTGTGAGAGGGCATGCCCATCAGTGGGTTTGAGGTCTCCTGCGCTCTTACTCACAAGTGGTGGATCCCACTTCGCTGATTGCCATCATATTGACTGCCTTGAAACCCCCAGTGTCACGCTCAGACCACATATTCAGATTTTTCTCTTCTTAGGCCAAAGCCCCTAGATTGGCTTCTATGATCTTTACCTTCTACAAACAGGCTCCCACACTGGACCTCTCTAATGATATGCTTCAGGCGATCTATAGATCAGTTTTGGATTAAGTTTCTGCTCACCACGAGGTTTGGTCTACCTCAAAAGGGATGGTAGATCAAATATGTACTGCCATGACTACTATCAATACCTCACCTCGCCATACTTCCCCCATCAGGGGAAAACTTTTGATGATAGGATGACCCAACGAAGACGTGGACGCAGTTTTACCATTGAACCAGTGATAGTTTCAGCTTCCAAGTCCATACCACTCCTGCGTCAGAGTTGGTTGAACTTGGTTCACCTATAAATGGATCAGTAAAAGCCCAGATGGAGGAAGCTAGTGCTCAAGCCCTTGTAATTCCCAACTTTACTCCGGTAAAAGCCCCTGACATTCCCCCCAATTTGCCTGCAATTTCTTCAGTTGCAACAGAAACGCTCAAATCTACCAATAAGCATAACTTTGCTTATTTCTTATTATTTATGAAGATTAGTATTGGATCTCATCATGTCTCCTTTGAGGCCCTGGTGGATACCGGAGCCGCGGTAATTTCATGAGCGTCAAGTTAGCCCAACAATTGGAACTGGACATGGACATGGGTCCATCAGTGATGATGTATTCTTCAGCTTCCCAGACATTGTATATTGTCCGCCGGCCAGTACCTTTTTTGGTACACCAGTTTAGCTTCCTTGATCAGTTTTCCATTATGCCAAACTTGGTGTTTCCAGTGATCTTAGGGGTTGGATGGTGGCGCTGACAACATGTCAAAATCCACCTAGAGTCTAACATGTTGTCATTTGCTAATGATCAACTGGAGGGCAAATATCCCTTAGTTGACAATCTTAAGAAAACTTAAGGTCAAAGTTCTATTACTTCCCTCGTATTGCCTGCTGGCCTTCCGTCAGATTTTCCTGAAAGTTTAATGTGCTATAGAAGTATCTTTGATTCTGAAAAGGTGGATCATCTGCCTCCTCATACTAAATTTTACCTGGGATTTTGTATGATGGTGCAGTTGGTGAATATCAACTGTCCATTGTATCCCCATACAGCGGAGGAGGAGTGTGCACTTAACACTTGGTTGGATGATATGCTTAAAAAGGGAGGTTGTTTAAGGAGACATCGCCAGTCACCTCTCCCATCATCTTCGTTAAAAAAGCAAATGGTTCCCTCCATCCATGTGTGGATTATGGACATTTAAACAAAGTAATGGTTCACAACCTCTACCCCCTGCCTCTGGAGCAGATGATCAGCCAGGCAATCGCCAAATCTCATGTGTTCTCTAAGCTGGATCTCATCAATGTCTTCAACCAGATTCGAGTAATGGAAGGGCAAGAATGGTTAACAGCGATCTGGAGGAAGCGAGGCATTTTCCAATTCCGCGTGATGCTCTTTGGGCTGAAGAATGCCCCTGCTACGTTTCAACAAATGATTGACAGTGTACTGGATGACCTCCAGTTTATTTGCGCGGTCGCATATATCAATGTCATTCTGGTTAGCTCCCCAATCCCAAACAACATGCTTTTAACTTGAAAGCGTTTGTGGCTGCTTTGCACAAGGCAGGCTTGTTAGTTAAGCCTTCCAAATGTGAGTTCTATAAGGAGGAAGTTACCTTTATTGGGAACCTCGTCCTTAAAGATGGCTATGTGATTCCTCCCAATAAGTTGGACACTATCCGAGAATGGCCAACCCTGACAACCCAGAATAATTATGGAGTTTCTTAGGAACCATCATTTTTTTAAAAATTTCCCCAGCACTTTCCCAGCTTGCTGCCCCGCTCCACCCCTCACAGGCAAGAATGTACCGTTTTGCTGGATGCCCAAATGCCAGCAGGCATTCAAATTGATTAAAGATGTGTTTTTATCCCCTCCTGTCCTGAAACACGTGGATCCAGCTAAGCCATATATTGTTGCGTGTGATGCCTCTTAGGTAGCAGTGGGGGCAGTGTTGCTCCAAGAGCATGATGGCTTGGAACATCCAGTCGCCTATTTTTCCCAAAAGTTTACATCTATGGAGAAGTCTTTGGCCATCTACAACAAGGAGTTGGAAGCCATAGCATGGGCATTGACTCATTGGAGGTATCTGTTACAGGGTTCTCAACATGAGTTAACTGTTTTCACGGCTCACCAGGCTCTCTTGTATTTCTGTAAACCCAAAAAATTAGTGCATCGGCAAGCACATACCTATTAGGACTTGTGTAGTTTCAATTTCAAATATGAAGTTGTTAAAGATGCACTAAACGTACTTCCCAATTTTCCCAGCTACAGCCCCACCCACTGTTACTCGGACCCAGATGAAGTGGACCTCATTACTGTGATTCCTGCCACTCAAATCTTGTCAATTGTTCCCCCTGTTGTCTCTTCCATCACCCTTGCTCCTGACACCCTGCTAGTTGCTCAGGTCTTAGCCAGTCAAATGGCCTTCCCTGAGGGTGTGGAGTTATTTGAGCAATTGTCCCTCCAAAATATAAACACTCTCTCTACTCCTTGGTGGAGGGCCTCATTTTTCTTTGGTCACGAATTTGGGTTTCCCCCTTCAGAACTGAGGTATTTTGCACGCATCATGATCCCCCCACAGTCAGCCATCTGGGAAATAAGGAATGCATCGACTTGATCAAGCGGACCTACAATTGGGTGGGTTTAACTAAGGAAGTTCCAGCCTGGATCGCCGATTGCATTAATTGTGCTCGGGCTAAGTTGGATCACTCTGGTAGAAACAGGCTTCTACACCCCTTGCAACCGGCGGAGGGTCTATGGACATCAGTGTCCGTAATTTTATTGTCAAACTCCCCTGCTCTAATGGGTTTACAGCGGTGATGGTGGTGGTGGATTGCTTCACTAAGTTTTTCCTTTTTATTCCTTGCACTCCTTTGATTACATTGGAGGAAACCACTCATCTCTTTGTGCACCATGTGTTCTCAATGTTTGGCCTCCCAGAGGAGATCATCAGTGACCATGGCTCACAGTTCACGGCGCAGTTATGGAGTGAACTCTTATCTATTTTAAAAATCTCCCCCTGTCGCTCCACAGCATATCATCCCCATTCTGATGGACAGACTGAGTGAGTTAACCAAGTTCTAGAACAGTACCTGCGTTGCTATGCTGCAGCCACATAGAACACTTGGGCTAACGACCTTCCCCTCACTAAATTCTCCTATAACAATAGGACTCATGCCTCCACGGGATTTTCTCCCTACAAAGTGACGTTGGGTTATAATTATTCCTTTTCAGTCAGTCCCTGCTTGCAGCCCAAGGCCCAAGCTGCCGCGGATCATGCTGAACATATTAGGTCGACTCAATCCTTAGTGTGGGAACACCTCACCAAAGCCATTGAAAACTACAAGCAGTTTGCGGATCATAAGTGACTCTCAGGTCATGACATAATGGTGGGCTCCTATGTTATGCTTGATTTGGGCAATAGTGAGTTCCAGTTAAAAGCTCCAGCTCACTGGAAACAACACCTCATCTTCCACGTTTCCCAGTTGTCACCCTTTAAGGGTAAAATTCCCACGGATCCTGAGCTGATCATTATCAAAAATGTGGAAGAGTCTGAAGTGGAAAATATCCTAGCATCCCACAAGTCCTGTTGGTCCGTCCAATACCTCGTGGCTTGGAAAGGGTATCTGGCTTACAAGAATAGTTGGGTTAAGGCTTGGTATTGCGCCAACTGCATGGAATTGGTCAAAGCATTTCACAAATTCCACCTCAACGCTCCCCACCCCCCCCCAAAAAAATTCAGGACTGTAATGGCAAAAAAGTTACCCAAAGCGCACAAAAATGTGGACCTTGTGCAGTTTCCTGGCAGTGGTGTCCTTCTTTTGGAAAAAGGAAAGGGTGATGTAAGTCCTGGTGAATGTCCCCTATGTGTCAATTGGGCCCTCTTCCCAATTCTGAGTAAAAAGGTTTTGAAGAGCTTGTCTATACCCCTTGTTATTCAGGGCAACCTCGGCCACATGGTAGATAAGCGCTGGGTAACATCCCTCACTCTTTGGATCCCCCCTAGTACTTACACTCACATCGGCAGAACTAGTATGTCTGATCAGGGAAATTTGTGCAAAGATCGCCAAAATGAAGTCAATTGGTCCAAAAACAAGTGGAAAAAGCCCAATAAGATTGCAATCCACATAGTCAAAAAGGGACAAACGTTGATTAATCAGCTGGAATCGCCGATGGTTTTAATTTTGCCAACACCACAATTATCAAAATTAACCTCCTCTCAAAATCGTCAGGGATCATTCTCAACATGCAGGTAGTAACATAAGACACCATCAATAAGAGTTCGAAGCTCCCTTCTGGAAAATTGGGCATTGCAACCAAGGCAATGCTTTTGACCGAAAAAATAGCCCAGAAACCAGGCATGGGCAGGTTGGGCATTTTGAACCCATTCCCAACCAATTGGGACTGCCCCTATATGGGGTGGCCCTGGGGGATTCCCACTGCTCATTGGGCCAGATGTCATCACACCAACCATTGGAAATGCAGTCAAGCCTTGGTTTGGGAATTTGAGTTCAAACTGACAGCAACTCAGCCTGCTGCCAAATTCTTTAAAGTTGGTTCCCAGTGAGCTTATCTGCCCCCATTCCCAAATAATTCGCCAGTTAGGTCAAAATTGAGGGTCTCAATCCCTTCTTGTTCCCGCATCAATTGACCACTATTTAATCAGTTGCATTGCACCGAGAAAATTGGCAGTTGAATTTCTTCACTTTCCTTTATAATAAAATTTGCCTTCAAAAACTATCTATTTTGATTTTATTGGTATCCTTCTGCCTGCATTCCAAATGGCTTTTCTCTGGTTGCCCATCGCTATATATACCAGATGGGCTTTACCAATACTGATGGTCACTATGGCCCCTACCATCATCAACTGGATTCATCAAGCTAGATACTTCTGGCAATTCAACCCTATTATTACAAACATCCGCCAACAATATACTGGGATCTTGTGGCCTTACATCTACCATCTCCAAACAAAGAACTGCCCCCTTGTCTCCCCAGTTGAATCAAACCCACCCATCAGTGACCTTGTAGAAACTATATCTGTATCACCACCCCCTGCAGCAAGATCACCAGTGTCTGGGTCTGCCTCTATTTGGTTTGTTCTCAGGTTGCTGTTCACTATTGGTCTACACCAACAATTTATCATTTCCCAATGCCCATCTCCATACAACGTCATATGTGTGGCAATGCCTCTGTAATTTTTGCTTGCTTTTTGGGTGCTTAAGCATCCTAACTGTCAGGCTGGTCTAAACTTCTTCTGTCGTTTTTATTGCAGTTTTAATCTTTTAATTATGTTGAGTATAAAATAATTTTGTCCTTTTTATACTATCAAGATCTATAAAGGCTCCTGCATCAAGAGTGAAACAGAAAACTTTTCACCTAGTTGAAGGTTAAGCTCTGCCAAAATGAAAAGTCAAAGGGATCAGTATCCTTTATTTACAGAAATACCTTTAAGAATTTGAATGGAAAGCACCAGCCTCATATTGGAGATAAAACTCAATATTGGCTTTATATTCAATTAAAGTAATAGTCTTCATACTATTGCCAACCCAAATCTTTACTATCAACTATACTAAAAAAATCATTAGAGCTCACACATCAGAACCCGTGCAGCATACTGGAGAGCTAAAGCAACCACACAGTTAAAAGTTTAGTTTTGGTACTCATTATTAAGTGTATATAACTCTAAGAAGTTTACATGGTGATAAATCAATGATTTTATCCCATCTTTTCTAAAAATATCTTCATATCTTTGAGACCTTCAGCTCAGGCATCTTTAAAATTTCTTTAATTTTATTGTAAAAGAGTTAAATACTTCCCATAATCTGACTTGTCCTAAATATTTTTTAATTCCTGTTCAAAGAGGTACACTTTGCAAGCTACAGCTAAATGTTGTTTTCTCTTAGTCATTAGAAAACTGACTTGAATAAATCCAGAAAATTGGTAAAGATTTTTGAGAATTCCTTGTGGAATTATGATAAAGAATCATGAGCCTCAGTTTAAGATCTTACATGACGAATTTCATCACCTATCTAACAAGACAGGTGCATTGAATAATCCATGAGAGGAGCCAGGTAGGTCATATGATCCTTTTACTCATAAAAACGCACTTTTTTCGTAATCCTCAGATGATGAATACTGCCAATAGCCACTGGCTAGGTTCATCACGTAGAGGTAATTTTGATTTTCAGAGCTGAGCCAGAGTATCATCATTTCACTGACTTGGATAACTATCCATCTTGCTGAGGCTGTTTTAATTTCTAGTAACATATCACTATTATGTGACCACAATTTACTTCTATGGGTAACAGTTAGGACGACCATGGGCTCTGGTAAGGCACAAAATGCTCAAGCATCCAAATATTTTCTTGCCTCATTATTCCTATTTTTCCCATCTATCTTTGAATTCCTATATGACTTTGACTAAAACTGGGTTAGCCACTTACGTTGATATTTTTTCTCTAGTTCCTCCTGTGACCATATCAACGTCTGATGTGGATTGAATTATCTTAATATTCTTCAAGTACTGAATGCATTTACTCGAATTTTTCCCTATTTAACTTATCAGATATTTGGACACAAGTAAGGACGTAAAGTAATATATCAAAGCAGGGTAAATCAAGGTGAAATCTAATAAAATGTACATTATAAGTTTCATCAATAAAAATTGTTTGACTTTCTAATTTCTTGAATGCTTTTTAAATTTGGGCACCTTTATTATTCAAGCTTAATAGTAGTATCTCAATAGGCCGCTTATAAGTTGGGCTGAAGATTTCAGGTAAAACTCTTGGTTCAAATATACTGACTATTCGACACTAGTGACATGTAGCAAGCATTTAAGAGGTAGTCCTAGGGCTTATTTGGTAGAGACCACTTGTTGTAATCGGCGCTAGGGCTCAAAAACAACTGCATAGATTGATTATTTTTTTAATAAACTATGGAAACTGTATGTAGACAGTAGCCTTAAAAACATAAGTAACTAATGAATTATCAAAGGTTTATCTTAAGCAGCTTAAAATGAGCTAATTGAGAGAATCTTTTCCCTTAATTTTCCATTCCCATATTAATAAACTACACAGTAGATTACCAAGCAGTGCTTAGAAATTATGGAAAATTGTAGATATCATTGACTTAGTCTTTAATGACAAAACCAGTGACAAATTTTTGTGCCAGTGGTGAAAGGGAGAAAATATAATAATAAAAATGAGAAGTTGATTAATGAAGTTCAAAAGACTCATAATTAATATACAGTGTTTTGAGGATATTGATGGTAGGGTGATAAAGCTTCAATTTTCAATCTCTATTATTGTTATTGGCTATAGTAGATAGATAGTTATTTAATCTTGTCAATAATTAACTACATACAAAAATTAAGCGCGTGAGCAAGGTAAATCACCATGATGTAATTTGATGACTAGACAGTGTCATTAGTAAATCCTAAATAAATTAATATAATAAACTAAATTGGCATCAAGGGCTGAGAGATAAAAGTCTTAGTTTAAAAATAAAAGTTTTGCTAAGATAAAAGAATTGAATGTTTGGTCAGACACCACAGTAACATCTACCCCACTTATCAAACATTCCAGTATAGAGATGAGCGGGACTAGATGGTAGTATAAAAAATAAGGCTTCTAGGTTAGGTAGCACACTAAAGTAAGCAAGGATTTGATGCTTATGGATGTGCGCTTGATAAGTGTAAATGTTCTCCAAGGACATCTTAATTTTCTCCCTGGTTAGATAGATGTTTCCAAAGGCAACTGCATGATCTCATTTGGATTGTCAGAGTGGTCAAAGGATCTTACCATACAACCCTTCAGGAATTTATGTAAATAATATCTGTTCCAACGAGGTCTTGATGCCCTGTTTTAATTGTGCATTTTTGTCCAGAATAGAATGGAATTACACTGGACATGTAAATAATGTGTGGCAAAATTAAAGGTCCTTTGTCCACCCTCACAAAATTTATTGGGATTAATCCCTTGTCAGACACAACGTTCCTAAAAAAGATGGTTGTGAGTTGGAATAAAAATAGGTTATAAATTCATCATTAATGGCTCTGGAAGCCGTGTAGGCACTTTATGCACATTGTCACTTAGTCCTTGATCCCAGATTGCCAAAAAAATCCGCCATATCTTCATACACCATTGACGCTCAACCTCGTTGGAATCAAGTAAGCACTATACAACCAAGAACACCAGCACAGGTTTTCCTCAGAGGTTTTCCATTTATAATACAGAAAGATGTGTTGTCCTTATACTTCCCAAAGTATTGTCCTAAAAGTTAGTTTTCAGGCCATATTTCCTCATAAAGCAATTACTCATAAGTAACTTGTAATCAATGTGTGGTAAGATGATGGCTAGAGCAGACAACATTTTTTGTATAAAATCCTAACGGCAAGGAATTGTATGCTCCTAAAGAAGTAGAGGAAAAACGGCACATGGTGCCATATTCTTTATGGTGGCCCATATCAAGTTCCATCTCCAATCTGTTCATTAGTTTGGAAGAAATAATGTTGATGGGTCTACGCTGTCCACGATTGCTCAAACCAGTTGGTTGTGCATGCTAATATCCAAATGAGGACCTTCAGCGTGATTATTAGTGCTGATGATTGTGTAAATGTCAAGTTTAATCGCTTAAATTATATGTTTTCTATATCATTGAACACTTAGGGCCGTAAGCCATAACAACCAGGGTTATATTCATAAGGGACGTATCATGACAAGGCAGCATTAGATTTTACAAAAAAATTAACTGGGCTTTGTTGACTTTCAATAGAATTATAGTAGCCCTGTTATACTCTGCACGTGTTTTTCTCAAATCATTGCTGGTGGTCGCAGTCAATTATTAAATACTTGACTCTTTTTTGGTAGTTTTGGTACTATTAGCACTAAAGGTAAGGGTGCAGCACAGTAGTTGATTTATATGTCATTAATAACAGTGCTGGATTCAAAATGGGTAGCATAGCCTGTTACAATTCTAAGTGAAGATCACAGGTGTGGCAAAAAGTAATCTTAGCGTCATGATTTTCAGACAATTAGACGTCCCTCTAGTTCAAAAGGATGTTTTGGTGGAAAAGAGTCCCAATATTAATAATATATTACAGTTATTTCTCAGCAAAATTTCATTTTGGAGGAATGATTTTACTCCTCACATTCCACAAAAACTCCAATCAGGATGATGAGGACACCCTGCAACCCTATCAGAATTGGCATACTGAGGCATAAGTTCGCCCATGCCACCCCTTGAATTCGGTTTAAATTCTAAGAAAAAGACACCCCTTTTATAGATTTAAAGGGGTTTCAGTACAAGATATATTCAAGATGTGTGATTGTACATTTATATCAATTTTTACCAAATGGTTATATCATACCTGCTACAATTGCTACCCAAACTTTATCAAGAGGAGGTTAAGAGACTTTTTGGGAGCTCTGATGGGTTCAATCCTCATTTATCTATAACGAGCCACTCTCTGCCTAACCTGAATCCTCAGGTATCTCACTAACAGCCCTTGAAAAGTTCAAATATTAGAAGGTGATAATTTAATAAAAATTGCTTTCACAAACACTTTTTTTGTTTAAAAAGATTATTTTATAGACTAACGTCTCTCTGTGATATATTTTCCTTAAAGTTTTAAGAGCGGCTAAGAGTGTAACCCTTTAGTATATGCAACCTTGTTGAAATCCTACCCAAAAATGTACCAGTGAGCACAATTATCGCCATGTTTCAACAACTGGTGCTCACTACAGGGTCCTATACACCACAATCTTTAAAAAATGGACAAATTGGGGTGAGAAACCCTCTCGCCATCCTCACTAAGACTGAACCAAGGATAGTTTCTTTAGAACTGCATCTAGCTAGTGCTTTGTATTAGCTTAAAAACTTGCATAACGCCCTTTGCCAAGCCTATCATGGGCTGCTCCTGCTATCCCAAAACCCCGCTTCTGTGACAAATTTACACCAGGTAATGGTAGCATTGCCTCATTTCCCTTTTTCTATGAGTCAGTTATTGAAGGAACAACTGACCATCAAAAATTAATTATATCCTTTCTTGCTTGAGTCAAATGGCTCAAGTGGTAATGGTTCCAAATATGGCCACACTCCACACCTGGCAGTGAGTAAGGAAGCCCTTATTGATTAATTTGGCTCATTGAAAAGTTCACATAGGAGAAAAAAAGCATTTCATGTGCCTCAGCATGTAAAAGGGAGAATTGATCACCCCTTTTGTCTATCAGTTCTATAGTGAAGCCCATCACTATAACTTGAAAAGAATTTACCTCTTGACAACGCCGTTGCTTCCATCTTGAATGGTTTGGCTTCTCATCCCTCTTTGGCGTTTCATATCTCTTCTGTAAAAGCTCCTTCTAGAACGTATGAAAATAGAAAAGAGGCTCTGCTATAAGTGAGCAATTTATGGACTTGGCTTGTGCCAGGAGCCCAGAGGCAAGAGTCCGCCATGACTCATCAGCCCCCATGGCCGTCTTCCTTTGGGAACATACCCCCTTAGTTCAACTCAAAACAGATTTTATTCCTCCTAATGAGGCTAAACAGATTATACCAGAAGTGACTGGATAATGCCCCCTCCATCATCTGCCCCCAAACTTTGCCTTGTGACGTTTAGTAAAACTTTGGCACGCTCCTCTCCCTCCTCTAATTGGCTTTAAAAAGAGGATCAATTGCAACTTCACCTAAGACACCTCTTACATCCTCATCAGTCTCTCCCCTGTGTGTTTATAGCCCAAGACCTTCTCCAACCAGACCAGCCCAAACACGCTACTCAAGAGCGCCAACTCTGAGTTGTTTCCATTGCAACGCCTTCCCTATAATCTAAAGGGTAGTTGAGTGCCTAAAGGAAATCCACAGCAACAAGGAAAACCCTGACTCAATTTCTTCTCTATGAACCTTATGATGTGCACAGATAACGCCTCTGATGACAGATCTGAAGGGGGTTGTGAAGATGTTGGGTATTATGTTCTAGGAGGCTCAGTTGAAGTGGGTATACCAAATCGTCTGGGCCCTAAAAGAGTATATATGGTCATGGTACAAATCAGAACTTATCTCTGTCAAGTGCTGCAGCTTTTTGAGGTTAAAAATACTTTCAGTGATGCTGAACAGTTCATTGCCTCTCTAATCTGATCTGCTCAGCATGTTCATACTCTGCAATCTATCCAAGACAAATGCCCTGAGACTGCTATAAGACTAGTCTCCACTTTCCATCTATAGAAGGTCCTATCTCTCTTCCCAAACTTTAATGGAACTTTACCAAGGTGGATATCATCATCACCAAAGTCTGGGTCATGGCTATCATTGACACTGGATCCCCTGCAAACATGGTTTCCTCAAAACTGATTGGAATAGTAGTCTGACTAAGACTTGGAACACACCCAATAGATTGGAACTGTAGGTCCAAATAGCACTACCGCTATTGGGGCATACTCCTCGTTACCCAACAGATTTGGGTATCTTGTCCTGACAGCACCCAGATGTGGCCTTGGCTAGTAATATTTTTGTGAAGCTTATTTGTATTAATTTATGCTCAAGTATAATGGAAATATCAACCTGAAACAGGGCTATATCTTCATGATTAGCTATGATGCTCCCTAGTTCTAACTATTAGAGTAATTAGTAAAATACTTTTGTTTAGTCAAGTACCCTTCCTCCGCATTATGCTTATACTATATGATGGCGGGGAAAAGTACAATAAAGATTACTGAATCAGTGAATCTCTAGATTTATTTTTTTATGCAGCAGAAGAGGTATTAATTAAAGATGGTGAATAGAGGGTAATTGAAGCCAAGATTTTCCAACAAATTTCCTACAACTGCTTACTACACCTAACAAGCCTTGATGGAATAAGTTCATTAGAGCCTTGAGTACTGCCAGGAAAACTAGACCCAGATTTTAAGCGATCTATCAATATCCTACTGGGCTATCTTATTAGTAAGGACATGATTGTAAAGAAACATTAGGTGATTGGAAAAAGCCTACTGATCCCAGTTGAGGATATTAAATAAGTCCATTGCATTAGGTTTATGTCAGATATGGCCTACCTGCTGACAAAAAGTAATGTACTCAGCATGACGTTCATATCTCTGATGAACTAATATCATCTGATAGGGAAAAAGTCAAGTCCTTTTTTAGACGCCTACAATAACATTATATTATTTCTGATATTGACTATGCGCATATGAAGGATTGGAGTCTTATCATTGATGTTGGAGATGCCCATCTCATAAGATCTATACCCTATTGTAAATCAAAAGTTGTGGAGAAAAAGATGAGGATGGAGCTCAAACAGCTACTGACTCTGTGTTACTGAGACCTCCTCAAATCCCGTGGTCGTCACCTCTCTTTCATAAGAGAAAAATGGAGGTCACCGTGTTATGATGGACTATTAATGGTTAAATAGCATGATGAAGTAGGATAGTTATCCTATCCTTTACATTGACGATGCATTAGCACAGATCTCTTGGTTTAAGTTCTTTTCCACTATGGATTTGGTTACCAAATACTGACAAATGAACCTTTCTCCCCAGGATCAGTAGATGAGTGCTCATATGTGCAGTGACGGCTTATTTCAATCTATTTGCCTACCACAAGGGCTTTGAACTGTGCTTGCAACATTTCAGCAAGCCAATAATTATATTCTACAGGAGCCCAAAACAAATTGTTTGATCGTTTACCTTTATGATATTTAGTCTTATCCAAAACTTTCAATGGGCATTTTAATCATCCAATTTTAGCTTACAAAGCCTGCGTGCATTAAACATCAAGTTAGAGCCCTTAAAGTGTACTTTGTTTCATCAGAAATATATTTTATTGGACACGCCATTTCACAGGACGGGATTTATCACCTCCAATACAAGGGGTGAGGCTATATAAAATGCTTGTTCCCAAACCCCTTTGCAATATCCATATGTTCATGATTATGATGGGTTAATACCATTAATTCATCCCTAAGTTCACCCAGATGAGTGAGTCTCTCGTTCACTTTTGGCGAAGAAAACACTTTTCTATTTGGGTGCTGATCAAAAGCCACCTTTGAGACGCTAAAGCAGTTGTTGCAAAAGCTTCCTATCCTGCGCCACACAATAATGGTAACCCTTTCCTCTTGTTTACCAATGCCCCTGACTATGCTGTTGGAGCTATTTTGGCTCAATTTTATATTGGCGTGGTTCACCTCATTTACTATTTCAGCAAGAGCTATCAAAAGCTGAACGCAATTAAAGCATCACTAAGAGGGAATGCCTTGCTGTCCTGATGTCTCTAAAATATTACCATCCTCTTTTTATATGGAGCTTCCTTCATTGTAGTTTGTAACCACGCCTCCTTCAAGTGGTTACATATATGAAGTATCCCACTAGGCAACTGGTCGCTGAGCATTATAGTATCAACATTAATATATGAAAATTGAGCATCGAGCTTGAAACCACCATATGAATGTTGATGGGTTGACTCATCTTCCTATTCTTCACCTGGATAATAGTGAAGCAGAGAGACTGCATGACCTCCTTATAACTCCTGATGCTGGGACGACAAGGATGATCCCATCAAGAAAATGGTAGTATGGCACTCTCACAACACCAAGGTGGATAGGGGAGGTTATACAAAAAGGTAGTGGCGAGCTAGTTGCCCTCTATTCAACCTTCTGAGTGAGTACTAGTGATCATGGAGGCTCATTATATTTTGGGGCACAATGGACTTTTATGAATCCCTATGAAAGAGTTAAAAAGATACTATTGTGAGGGAATCATGACGTCCCTTGTCAAAGTTTTGGATGCCTTTTAATATGTAAAAAACAATGAGCTTCAGGATTAAATATTAACACCAACATACTAGGTTTCAACAACCATTTCACACGATTAGCTTAGATGTGGTTGGTCCTCTACCCCAAACTAGCAGTGGGAATTGATATATACTAGCAGATATTGTTCACTTCACTAAAAGGGTTGAAGCTGTTGCTCTCCCCGCTTAAACAGTTAAAGCCACTGCCAACTTTTTACATCATTCTTTTTTCACCATGTATGGTTGCTCCTAGGTCCTACTTTGTGACAATGGAAAAAACTTCACCTCTAAAGTGTTCTGATCTTGCTACATCCATGGAAGCCCAACAACTCTTTTCAGCCCCTACAACCTTTCTACAAATGATACTGTGTAAAGAGAAAATGAAAATTTTTTTTAAATATCTTGGGAGAATGGTTAGCTCAGATTCTTTACACTGTGATTAATTTTTGCTTAGCGTTCTCATGGCCTATCACATTAGCTACCATTAAATTCTTAAAATGTCTCATTACCACATTTTATATGGTTGAGAACTAAGAGTAACTGCTCTGTTAGCTAGATATGTGTTCTCTGCTAGGATTGAAGATCCTGAAAAATCTCTAAAAAGATTATCCCACCACATTAAGCTGTTGTCTGATGCCATGACTAAGCTAGCTAAAACTGTTACCAAAGAAGGTTAATTAGCTAATGATCTTATGCCTACCTCTCTAGATATAAGATTTGGTGTTAATTTACAATTGTATCGCCCCCAGAAGCTGCAAGCTTGAGTCTTTTTGAGAAGTACCCTTCACTGTCAATTATAAGATGGGCGATGCATATCCCATCAAGTCTATTGTAACTGGAGTCACTATGAACAGATTCCATGGATGGTCTTTATGCTCTTATTCTCCCCCAACATTCTTAGAGGGGGTTGTCAGACAATTAGACATCCTTCTAGTTTTGAAAAAAGTTTTGGTTGAAATTTACAAAATTTTACTAGGTATTACAGTTTAGTTATTGGCATAATTTGTTCAATTGGAGGAATGATTTTACTCCGAACATTCTATTAAAAAATCCAATAGAGTTGATGGGGGCACCATGCAACCCCAACAGAATTAGCATTCTAAGGCATAAATTCGCTAACGCTCTCCTGTAAATTTAGTTTAAATTGCTAAGAAAAAACCACCCTCTTTTATAGACTTGAATGGGATTTGGGTAGGTGAAAAGATTTTCAAGATGTATGATTGACCAATTGAATTATAAATTTTGCAGAATAGTTATATTATACCTGCTGTCAATCGCTTTCCTGAAGTCAGCCAGGCCGAGGTAAAGAGACTTTTGAGAGGTCTAATAGGTAAAATTTTTCTTTTATTTAAATTGAGACACTCTCCACTTAGCCCAAATCCTCGGGTATTTCAATATTAGCCCTCAAATAGTTTAAAAACTAGGAGGCAATAATTTAATAGAAAAATCGCTTTTACCCTTACTTTAGCATTTAATAAAATTCTTTATAAAAACTAACATCTGTCAGTGGTATGTTCTCCATAAATATTTAAATAACGTCTAAGAGTGTAACCCTCTATTATCTGCAACATTATTGAAGTCCTGTGCAAATAAACCAGCAAGAACAAATATTGCCAGGATTCCAACAATGAGAAAAACTTAAGCCGCATATACCAATTGAGCCTCATAGTAGAACTACTCAGTGAAGGCTAGCACTTCCACGCCGTGTAAAGCTGTTTGATAGGAAAGCGGGTTTTCATCCTATCATCTGTTCCGCTCTAATAAACTCATAAATAAAAATATTCTTAGCGTTAATGTATAACATGCCAACTTCAGTTATTTTAGGAATACCAATATTTGGCTATAGGGAACCAAATTTTTCATCATGGTTCAGTTTATTATGGATGTTATTGTTTCCCATCACAATCTAAAATAGATGTACAAAGGTATGAATATTACCATGCCTATTCAATTTGGGTAAGTTTTCTTAGGGTACTGAGGGAGAAGGCGTAATGTAACTTAAGGTTGGGGTTATGGGAGCAGCATCCAAAGTGGAAGGGCTGGAAGTGATATCTGGTAAAGGTAAGTCAGTTAATACGTTGGGCACATTAGCCCCAAATTCATCTTTAGACTCATTGAAGTTAGAAGTTGACGAATCACTTGGCAATGTGCTTGTATATACTTATGAATGGCACACCTAAGATCTTGGCGGAGTTGATTTACTTAACTTGTAAAGAATTTCCTTTCTGCTGCCTTTTTTGTTCAACCTTTTCCTGCTTCTGGATAGACCACTTTAATCAAAAATTTGAATTTCTTTTTTCCTGCTCTGAAACTGGACTAGGCGGTGTAAAGTTTTTATCTCTTGATAGGTTAGTAATAGTGGAATTTGTCTCTTCCGCTGGTTCATCCTAAGAAATGAGTCAGCCAAATCAGCCATGAGGCTAGTGCTTTACAGAACCTCCCATAATCAGGTTTTTATAAGTAATATATGGCGGGTCACCCTAAAAGTCATCACTTGTTTTTTTCATTTTGATGTTTTGCTTAATAAAAAACAGGGTACAAAAAGTAGCCTCTGTAGTGAGCACCAATTGTTTTAATTGGAGCTAGGGCTCGAGTATAATGGCACAGGTCAAATACTTTTAATAATGATCTAGGGGAAACTGCATGTAAATATCAGCTCTAAAAACATAGGTAACTAATGTATCATCAAATGTTTTTAGCAGCTAAAAACTAGATAGGTGAAAGAAAAGCTTCTCTTAATTTTCCATTCCCATCTTAATAAACTACTCAGTAGATTACCAAGCAATACATTGATACTCTGAAAATTGGTAGATATTATTAGCTTAGTTTTGATGAAAAAATCATTGACAAATGTTTTATGCCACTGGGGCAAAGAAACTATAATGAAATCAGAAGTTAATTTATAATGCTTAAAACCTCATAAACCAATAACTAGCTATTTTGAGGATATTGCTGGTGGAGTGGTAGGCTTTTTTCAGTCAATTTATTTGTGGGCCAGAGTAAATTTTAGAAAATATAGCTATCAATTATTAACTGCATACAAAAATATAGGCGCATTGGCAAGGTAATCCGCCTTAACATAATTTGGCAGATTAGACAGTGGCATCAAGGCAATCCTTTGTAAATATAGTCTAACATATTAATATTAGTTCAAAGGCTGTGAGATCAAAACCTTAATCTAGAATACAAGTTAAATAAAATAAGTAATTTAATGGTTAGTTAAACCACATTGCAAAACCACCTTTTGTTATTCTGTTTTAATTTTTACCCTCTCAGTAGCCAAGAGTGTATACCATCTGCCAAATTTACTGCGTCAAGGAGATTTTTCATATTTTTTAGAAGTAAAATTTCATAAAAGCAGTGCAGTGACAGGGCTTTCAGGAAGGGTTAGTACCTGTTTCTTTGGTGTTATTTGACCTTCAGTGCATTACTCCTGGGGTATTCATGGTCTGAACTAAGCTATATCTTTTTGATAAGAAGAATAAGATGACATTGATTGGGATCACTTATCAAGGATAGCCATAACTCTGACCTTCTTGATCACCACTTCAACTTTGGTAATGGTACCTTCAAACTTTGACGGTAGATCTAAAAACTCTTTGTGAGTAATCGTTGCATTAAGCTTTTGAGAAGTCTCAGAATAACCTTTTTTTAATCTACATTAAATTGTTTATGCTCGAGATGAGTCAGATCAACAGGGCAGGTACTGATCATCATCACTGGCCATATCATTTTTTGGGGCAACCTATTGCTTAACTAAAGTAAGCGTCCTCCAGAACTGGATTTCATTGATATTTCTAGCATTTATTTGATCTAGAATACTAAACTTAGTAGGTGCACCTAAAATGTAACAAATGTGTCCGCATAACCCCTTTCAGAGTTGTCACTATTATTGTTTTCAAGCACGTGTTTAATAATTGGTAATGTTTTATTTTCAGGTACTTTAGGCTGGTCAACTTTAGAGGTATGACCCTAAGCTAAATGCCCTTGTATTCTGTTTAGCAAGGGAGTGGTTCTTATTAATTTCACATCTTTGGTCGATTATTTTTTATTTTAATAGTTATACTTGAGCTTTTTCACGTTTTTGTGTTTGTTTTCTTCTACATCATATACTTTGAGATTGGTGGAAGCCATCTGATGTTTTCTGGTTTGTGTATATCAACCACATAAAGCAGTGCTTTTTTGATGCTTAAGACATAGTTGAGTCTTTAATTGACAGCTGTGACATGTATGGATAGGCCTGGACTACTATATAAGCCAACAACGGCAGCTAAGCTATCATCTAGTGCAATTATCTCTTAGATAATCAGCGTTTAAGCCTCATGTAAAAGCAATTCACAAATTTAGCCAGGGCTTCATTTAAGCGCAACGTCATCTTCATGAAGCCTGTTTCTTCATAAGCAAGATTAGCTTGGAACCTATTTTTTGACGAGCGTTTTCTTCACTCTACTATATGTATCAGATTGTCCATTTGGGGCACCATCTCTAATTAGTCATACAGATTAAACAAGACATATATGCTTAACTTATATTGATCAGTAACACCTTCCATCGCAACTGCATAGATGTAGAGGAAGACATGATACTGTTTACTCCTTATGTAAAAATTGTCCTTAAAGTTAGGTTTAAAGATAGAAGCTTTAATCCTTTGACAACACGGGCTCTAGGAGCTTCTTTTTTAGTTATTTCTTACACGTGTTTCTCATCTTAACTTGTCAATTTAGTCAACAAATTTGATCCTGTAGAGCATTAGATTGTTGCTCCATCTCTACTAGAGTAAGTCTTTCTGTGAAATCTAGCGAATTGTTATCTATTATATTTATTTGAGGTAAGCTTTCCAGGGGACGGACATTACTGAAACTAAAAATTTAAACTAAAATCTAACGTAACTAATTGGTTCAGACAAAACGCCCAAATGAGTGGATTGAATGAAACACTACAAACAAAAACAGCCAACCAGGTGGGCAGCGGGAACCACTTATCCCTCCATGGTGGAAGGGGAGGGGGGCTTGGGGGCTCATCTTCAGCAGCAGTATCCCTCCTCCCAGCGTAGGGTACATGTTAAGGCGGACAGTAAGGGCGTCGGGGCATCAGCGGCATGTGGTTTAATATTGCTAATAATTGGTAAATAATGGAAATTGCCAGCTAGGAAAATGGCACTAATATTTGGCTAAAGCTATTTTGGCTTTGATGTGGCCATCTGGTAATTTAATGAACATGGCAATATTGGGTCAGGTAATTTTGGCTTTAGGATTCTATGCTACCATTGCCACATTCTGGATAGATTCATTGACATTTTTGTGTAACTGATTGATTGTGGTTTTACTTTTTAGGGTGAGGGTTGAGGGGATAACAGGAGGGGGAATACCTCCTTTGAGCATTGCCACTGATTTAGAAATACCTTGTGGAGGGGAAGACAATCCGGTGTTACAGCTGCTTCTATTGCAAGTTGGTGGTCATTACAAAATGATTTGGCATTTGGCTGTGGGGTACTTAGATGAGGGGGATATTTGGCGTCCCATTTTGCATTATCTAACCGCTCAATTTGCAGAGATGGTTGTTCAATGATCTTACCTGATTTGTCTATTTCAGCCAATAACTCCCATGGGTTCTAGTTGAATTGAATTGGGGAATCAGCATATGGTGAGGTTTGGTTAATTCATTAGAGGAAACATGGGATCAAACTAGGGTCCAATCTGATGCTTGATTGATTTGATCCTGCGTGACAATGGGGCGAGGGGGAGGCCTATTGGTTGCTGTAGGTGCATCTGCAGCCTCAGATTTTGAGGAGGAGGAGGTAGGATTGCAACCCATGTTGGAACTGGCGTGGGGTGGGTGGCAGATTAGTTTAGCGGTCAAATAATATGATCCGCTGGAAGTGGCTAGGGATGGGCACTTGCGTAACAAGTGGTCCAACTCAAAAAGATTAGGCAGATCATCCACTTCCCCTTGACACTGTGAAAGTCAAGGCGCTGCTTGACCGCCACATAGCCCCAACCCCCCCTAAGGCAGGGATTGGGGCTCTTAGTAACGTAGATAATATTAATAAAAGCGTACTGTTTGACGGCAACAACCCTCATATTTGACATTCTGACAAATCAGATGCTGAAAAATTGATGAAACCTTTGAGCAAAGGTGGCAGGGGTCGATGTAAATGGCGACCAGGCCAATCAAAGGCTGCCAACCCAAAGTCTGATCAACTAAACAATGAGAATGGCAATGGCAAAGGGAAGCCCAGCGAATCAGGGGCTGCCAAGAAAAATTTTGCCAAAAGTGGAAGCGTTGAGAACCATGGCATTGGTCAGCTCAGTGAATCAGGAGCTGCCAAGCCAAATCCGCCACTAGACAAGAAATATTGAGAGCCATGGTGAAGGGCAGCCTAGCAAATCAGGTACTGCTAGGACAAATTATCAACAAACTTTCCATTTTTGTGATAAAGTTGACACGAGAATGCTGAGCTCTGATTAATCCCTGATGAAAGAAAATATATGCGGAAAAGTTTCTGTAATGCTAAGGGTACCTACTGAACGGTCTATAATGGGCCTAGATGGGAATATTGGAGGCTGAGTTTCTTGAAAGAGGCCACAACTATCCCGCTGTCTGCAGACTCTACGGGAACAAATTCCCCCATTTCCCCCATTTCATAATATAAAAACACCTAAGCGAAGGTGTTTAGGACAACTTCATCTTCTAAGATATATAAATATAACTCAAAAATAAAAAATAAAATTTTAAATTTTAAAATCATTTATTTTAGAGGAAAACCCAGAATTTTGAGCGAAATATGAACCATTCCTCAGATTCTGACAGAGCTGTCGCCTCTCTGTATGCTCTCTCTGGTGGACAGACGGTCCTCCTCAGTGTGATCATAATCCTCACCATGTTTTAAGGTTACCTCAATTGCTCATCAAGCCAACGAATGAAGGACCTAACCACAGCAGCACTCTCATGTTTGTGGGCCCTCACCTGGGCCCTCTTGCACAACTGCTTTGTGGCAATGTGGAAGGACCCCATTCGTCACATTAGATGAGGTTCATTTAATCTCATCTCCCTTTTATGGGATGGGATGGGGAGACCATATGAGAGAGCTATACCCGCTTGCTATGATCACTTACCACTCTCCTGATGGTTATCTTTTCCATCCTGTTCCTACTGAGGGAAGCCTTTCACCTCCTCCCATCCTAAGGGAATTCCGTTGCTAATGTCCAACACGTTGATGCCACGTCCAAGTTTAGACAAGTACTGCCCCTGGAGGAGTTGAGTGTAATATTAAGAACCTTCTCTCACATTAGATTACAAGCCCGCCTCACAGCAGCCACTGGGGTTACAACGGCTGCATCCCTTCAGATCGCCCAGGTAATAGTGGACCTGCCAAAGAACCTGTCCATCTGCCTCACCGACCTCTTGGAAACACAGCCAGCCCTTCCAGCCTCTCTGGAGGACTGCTCCACTTGGTGGAAAGAGCCGCCACCCCAAACGACTCTCAGGATGCCGCCTGGTCAGCGTCTTGGCCCTCAGCCAAGGGAGAATGGCCGTTAAGGAGTACGCTTGGCTGTTCCAGCCCCTAGCCAAAGCCGCAAAAGTGTCTCCTTCCCAGCTTTCACGGATGTTTAGACAGAACCTTCGCCTAGACATCCTCACAGATATGTCCGCTACCCGCTTGGGGGAAACCTTGGAGGAAGAGGTCATTGTTGCTTTTCAGGTAGAGAACCAACTAGCCTTGTCCCAAGCCAGGACCCCTGTGCCTGGGAACCATGGTAGATTCCACGGATGATACACGGAGTCAGAGCCCATCTCAATTCATATGGGGCAACAAGAGCAGGGGATTCCAATGAAAATTCCCCAAGCCCTGAAGCTCCTGTACCCACTACTCCCAGCGTCTCAGAAGGCCCCATCTACAACCTTCGCCTGACCCCCGCTCACATTTCTTTGCTCAATAAGGAAACAGTTTCACCTACCTGTTTTTTTCATTTACTTTAAAGCGAAAGAAGAAAGGGAAAATGGTCAAGTTAAAAAAACTGTGGGCGTTAGTGGACACTGGAGCTGAAGAAAACTACCTGTACCGGGAATTAGCCAAGAAATTGGAAGTACAAATGCAAGAAAAGGTACCATGACTCTTGTGGACACCTCCAAGTCGTTGGAGTGTTGGGAAATTGAGCCCAGGATCAAGCTTCAACAGGGACTCCAACACTTCTGGGAAGACTTTTGCGCTATCCATAACCTGCCCCACCCCATCTTTTTGGGAATGAGATGGTGGCACAAGTACTCCTCACATTTATATCTGGAGGAGGGCCAAATGATGCTTCACCCCAAGGAACAAGAGCCTTTAACGTTAGAATTCATTACCTCTGGTAGAAGCAGGCCTGGCGTGAACTCTGTGCACCTAGGGACGGAGAGGGAAAAGATACCGGAGGAATTCAGAGACTATGAATACCTGTTCCAGAAGAGCGTCGCCGCCCCCTGTGATCCACAGGGCCCCTGCTTTCTCGTTTAAGTTCAAAGGGGAAGCTGAGCTTCCAAAAGGAAGCCCAGTTTATCCGCTGAACCCCATAACGAAGGAAGCCCTAGACCAGTACGTGAAGGATATGTTGGAGTGAGGGATGATTATGCCCTCTAAATCTCCTGTGGTGTCTCTCATCCTCCTGGTTCCCCAGTCCAATGGCGAGCTCCGCCCCTGTGTTGACTACAGCCATTTGAACGCCATAACTGAAATGGACCCCTATCCCATTCCGCTAATGGCGAGCATCTCACAGATGATCGCTGAGAGTCATATGTTCTCAAAGTTGGACCTGGTTGACGCCTTTAACCAAGTGCCAGTTGTACCCAAGCACCAACAGTACACGGCATTCAAGTGCCACCTTGGGTATATGAGTACAAGGTCATGCCGTTCAGACTTAAGAACGCCCCTGCCATTTTTCAAAGGACCATTGACCATGCCCTGGGCGACTTGATCGGGAGATGCTGTGTCATGTACATGGATGACATCTTGGTGTTCTCCAAGTCTAACGAGATGCACACAGAGGACGCCAAGAAGATCCTCAGTGACTGGACAAGGCCAACCTGCATCTGAAGCCCTCCAAATGCAAGTTCTACAAGGACTCAGTATCTTTCCTAGAAAACGTTGTATGAGAAGGGGACAGCCATCTGCCCAGACAATCTGACAGCAGTGAAGGAGTGGGCAGCGCCAACGGATTAGACAGGTGTGAGCAGTTTCTTAGGGGTGGTGAATTTCCTGAGGAGATTCACCAAGGACCTCTCAGAAACAGCTTCCCCGCTTACCTGGTTGACTGGTAAAGTCCCTTTTCAATGGAAAGAGGAGAAAGAGAGGGCGTTCCAGGCCATCAAGGAGGCCCTTCTCACAGCGCCAGTCCTAGTGCACCTGGACGCCGATTATCCATTCATTGTGGAGACAGATGTTTCAAATTTCGCCATTGGGATGGTCCTCTTGCAGACAGGGGAGGATGGTTTGGAGCACCCGGTATGCTACGTCAGCAGGAAGATGCTACCAGCAGAAACAAACTACCCCATTTATGACAAGGAACTCCTGGCGATCGTCATAGAACTAGATGAGTGGCAGCATCATCTGTTGTATGTGCACCACCCATTAATGATCCAGACTGACCACAGGGCCTTAGAGTTTCATAAGAGCCCCCATAGGATGAACCAAAGACAAGCCTGCTGGCACCTAGAGCTGTCTCAAAATGACTTCAAAATAGAATATAAACCTGTGGAGAGCAACTTACTATCAGACCTACTTAGCCAAGACCTAAAATGACCTTTGTAAAGGAGGAGCTGGACGAGTTCAACACGGCCATGATGCTCCCTCCCCAAGTGTTTGTATTGATACAGGAAGAACGCGCCAGTTTAAAAGAGAGAATTTGGACAGTCCAACAATGCACCAAATTTGGGGACAAGGTCAGGAGAGAGATTGAGGGAGGGGACCCCAGCGAAGGGTACAAGAATTACAGGAAGGAAGGGGCCTCATCCTGCACCATGACTGCTGATGCGTCCTGACGCTCAAGCTTCAAACTGAAGTAATGGAGCTATGTCATGACCACCCCCTGGCGGGACACCCTGGTGTGGGAAAACAATCGAGCTGATACACCAGAACTACTCCTGTCCAGGTTTAGTGGGAACTGTAAGAGGCTATACCGCACGCTGCCTTACCTGTGCACAATCAAAGTCATCTCAAAGCAAGCCCGCAGGGAAGTTAAAACCACTGCGGATAGCATGAATGCCTTGGACCTCCCTGAGCATGGACTTCATCACCGGGCTCCCAAAATTGGAAGGCTATGATGCAATCATGGTGGTGGTTGACCAACTAACAAAATATGCTGAGTTCTTCCCATGCACCTCTAAGGTCATGGTAAAGGACATGGCTGAAATCTTCATGAGGGATGTCTTTGCTTGACACGGACTCCCAGATGAGATCGTCTTGGACAGGGGCCCGCAGTTCATCTCCAGGTTCTGGGATCACCTCCTGGAAAATCTTAAAATTAAACCATGCTATTCCTACAATTACCACCCCCAATTGGATGGCCAGATGGAGAGGGTCAATCAGACCCTTGAGCAGTACTTATGGTGCTACCTCACCATGTGACATGATCATTGGATCAAATGGCTGAGAATTGCACAGTTTGCGTACAACAACCTGGCACACTCATCAACCAAAATGTCGCCCTTTTTTCAAACCACGGGTATCACCCATGGATGATGGAGGGACACGCTAGGGGAATGAACCCCGTGGCAGATGATTTAGTGAACAGAATGAGGGAAATCTTAAGACATTGAGAGCTAACCTGGAGAAGGTGGAGGAGGCCCAGAAGAGGAAGGTGGATGCACATTGCTCTGAGGCTCCACCCCTAAAGATGGAGATTACATCTTGATAAACGCCAAACACTACACACCCCCAGGACAGTGTAGGAAGTTTGGACCCATCAACCTAGGACCTTACAAGGTCCTTTTACAGGTGAATTAGGTGGCGTACAAACTAGAATTTCCAGAAGGATTGTGCGCACACTAAATTTTGCACTTTTTGCAGCTCAAGAAATATGAAGGACCTATACCAGCAAAGCTGGAGACAGTTCAGTTGGACAATTCAGGGGAGGCATAGTAAAAGGTGAAGGAGATTCTGAACACCAAGATCACTCGCAAAAAGTGATGGTACTTGGTGAAATGAATTTGCTACCTGATAGAAGAATCCTCCTGGCAAACAGCCACTGATACACCAACTGTCCCCAGAAAGTGGAGGAATACTGGGGGTGCAGGGGGCTCTCCTCTGAGGGGGGTGATGTGATGGTCAAGGCGCTGCCTGACCGCCACATAGCTCAGACCCCCCCCCCTAAGGTTGGTTTGGGGCTCTTAGTAATGTAGTATTATGAATAAAAGCGTAGGGTTTGAGGGAAATGACCCTTGTAAATGGCATTCTGACGAATCAGATGCCAACAAATTGACAAAACCTCGGAGCAAAGGTGGCAAGGGTCAATGTAAATGGCGACTGGGCCAATCAAAGGCCACCAACCTTAAGTCTGATGAACTAAAAAGTGATAATGCAATGGTAAAGGGAAGCTCAGCAAATTAGGGGCTGCCAAGCCAAATTTTTCTAAAAGTGGAAGCGTCAAGAACCATGGCATTGGGCAGCTCAGCTAATCAGGAGCTGCCAAGCCAATTAATACCAAAAGTGGAAATGTTGAGAATCACAGCATTGTGCAGCTCAGAAAATCAGGAGCCGCAAAGCCAAAACCACTGCTAGATGAGAATATTGAGAGCAATGGTGAAGGGCAGCCCAGCAAATCAGGGGCTGCCAGGCTGAATTATCCCAAAAATTTCATTTTTGGGATTAGGTCGACATGAGAATGCCAAGCTCTGATTCATCCCTGATGAATGAAAACATATGCAGAAAGGTTTCTGTAATGCCAAGGGTACCCACTGAACGGTCTAGAACAGTCCTAGATGGGAATATTGGAGGCTGAGATTCTTGAAAAAGGCCATGAATAGCCCACCATCTATGGACTCCTTGGGAACAAATTCCCCCATTTCCCCCATTTCATAATATAAAAACAACCAAGCGAAGGTGTTTAGGACAACTTCATCTTCTAAGATATATAAATAAAACCTCAAAAATAAAAAAAAATCTTAAAATTTAAAATCATTTATTTTGGAGGAAAACCCAGAATTTTGAGCGAAATATGAACCATTCCTCAGATTCTGACAGAGCTGTCGCCTCTCTGTATGCTCTCTCTGGTGGACAGACGGTCCTTTCCCAGTGTGATCATCATCCTCACCATGTATTAAGGATACCTCAATCGCTCATCAAGCCAACAAACAAAGGACCTAACCACAGCAGCACTCTCATGTTGTGGGCCCTCACCTGGGCCCTCTTGCCCAACTGCTTTGTGGCAATGTGGAGGAACCCGTTCATCACAGACATGTGCCCAAAATGGATGGTCAGGGGCTGAAGGAATAACAGCATGAGGGGGAATCGATAAAGCGATTTTATTAAATTCAGGGCTTATTGTGGCATACACCTGAGGTCTAGTGAGTCGTGTGGCCCCATTTGAGACCATAAATTGTAAGATGGGGTTGGAGCCATAGGCTGGCAAACCGTCCATCAGCTCCTGATAGAGCACCGCAGGGGTAGGTGGGTGGGCAAACCAGCAAACTGGACCACCAAAGTGGTGTCCGCTGGGAGCCATGTCCAAATTTTAGGCATTGGGTACCCTGGAATACTAGGGGCACAGTTGCTGCAGTGGCGGTGTCAGCTTCACAGGTGAAGTTGAGGTTGGAATACCCCTTATAGGGGTGGAAATCTATTAATTTGGTGGGTGTCATCACCACCTGTGCCATTTCAGTAATGGCTTGGTCATGGTAAGAGAAGAGTTTCTCATAGTTTTTTAGGCCGTAGCACATGTTGCTCCAGGGGAGCACCAGGGGGCAGCAAGGTACTGCTTGGTATGAGTTAGGTGAGCATCGAGATCCTTGGGAGGAATGAGTCGTCCCATGGGTTTGGAATGACTGGGTGAGACAGTCCTAGCGCGTTTTTCTGCTGGATGGAAAACGGCAGGGGCGTTTCGCCGCTGCCCCACACTGGAGTAGCCGGCGGAGAATCTGATGACATCAGAGAAAACTACAATGGGCGATCAAGATTTTCTTTATTAAATTGTGTAATTTGCTTGGAAAGTTACGCCGAGCAGAAGGCAAAGTTTATCTTTTTTTGATAACGACTTTATCTTACTTCAGGTTTAAGAGGCAAATGTCTAAATCTTAAAACTGTTGATGAGCTGATGAGCTGTAAGAGTATAAGAGAATATTTTTGTTTCTATAAATCTTAATGCTTCAAATCCAGTCCTATTTCATCTCTTTCCATTAAGTGCTTTTAGGGGCATCTCCATCTTGTATCAACTATTCTTTAAGGTTGTTTCAGTGTTATTCAGCCTCATAATGAAAATGGAAAGCTTAAATGATGTCTTCTCTTTTAAGCGATTTGCTTCTCATATTGATAGCCATTTTAGTTTTCAATTAGCAATCTAACTAGCATCTGCTTAAGTTGCACGGAATACCAAATTTTTTTCAACATAGGTACTTAGAAATAGTGTTCTGAGATACTAATTAAAATTTAAATGTTTAGTGTGATTCAAGACCAATAATTTTCTTAAGCGAAAACTCTAGTTTATACACAAGGATCTTGATTTGTTCTTCCTACCATAACGGCTAGTAGAATTTTGGGTCGCCATATTACCTTAAGCTTTAGCATATTGTTGTCAAAGCTTCTGGGCAAGATCTCTAAGTAGCTTATAGTCACTTTCATCATAATCCGCATTACCCTTTCTAAGGTGTTCAATAGCTTTATCCACATACTATATGGCTCTGGAATTGGTAGTCCCCATTTGGTTATGGAGTTGAATGATATAAGACTAATGTGCAATGATTTGTTGGCATATGTCCCAAATACTTTGAGATGCTGTATCAGACGCCTGTTCATAAATCATCTTTATCCCATTGGGTATTGATCTGAAGATAGAGTTCCTCATTATGGACTCTTAATAAATACACAATACGTTAAAGGACAGGGTGTATGATTCACATGATATATCAGGATTACACACTTGAACCATATGTCCTTGGGAGAGCATTAGATTATATTAAATTCATGAGAGTCCTGTCCACAGCAGATTCCTTTAGCAGCAGCTTTTTTTTATGGTTTTATGACTCCTCAAAGTAAGTCTTAAGCCCCACATTGGAAATCAAGTTAGACGTCAATATTCTTAAAATTTCGTTGGGGTTTTATTTACCCTCTTCAGATGTGATCAAGGGCAAGATTCCCTTTAAGTCATTTATTCACTGTTTCCAGTTGTACAACCAGCGGGTAACACTTTTTTTAAAAGTTGTCTTCCATTGTGCAGAGATTAGAATTAGTTAGTGTTAAGAAATGGCTAAGCTCATTTTGTGAGCACCAGCCTGTAGGTAATCCGCTTTTTATGGATTGATGGTGCTTTGCCCTAGAAGCCCAACAGTTTTTTACTTGAAAAAGCCTAATACTCAACCCAATTATTTTACATTTAGGTGCCAAGTCACGCTTAGGCCTCATATACTATATTATCCACTCTATGGTATGAATGGCAAATATTAATTGTTAAAGTAAAGATTCCAAAAATGCTATTAAAACTTAGCATAATTTTATTGAGAGATAACGCTTTTCTTTCCCGTAAGCATCACTTTTGTTTACAGGTGATTAAATTGATTCAACCAATCACAACTTGTCTTAATTGTGCTGTCCAATAAGGAGATTATAAAGCGACTGAATCACCTTAACTCACAAACCTATGCAGCAGCGATGAAGGGGAACATCATGGGCCAGAAGGCCCAGCTACTAAACTTTAACCGTAGTGCAAAAAAGGGAACATATGTCCCAAACATTGACTATCTCAAGATGGTTCAAGGTTTTCACCAAATTGGCAACATCAGCCACGCATTTCCCAAGTCCTCATGTGAATTTGGTGTGCGCATTAACTATGGCTTTGAGAAACCTCTTATATATGAAGCAGTATGTAAGGTTATATCCAGACGTTTCTCAGAAGCTGTAAGCTTGACCAAAAAACTCACAATGGGAACCTTAGACCTTGGCTTTGCTACTTTTAGTCCGTGGATGCAGCCATAACTTCCCCATTGTAGTCACCTACACTAAGTGAGAGTGGTCAAGGAGCCTGAACAAATTACAGTCAATATCCCAATCACACGCAC
Organism: Massospora cicadina; assembly: GCA_022478985.1. Classification (NCBI taxonomy): domain Eukaryota; kingdom Fungi; phylum Entomophthoromycota; class Entomophthoromycetes; order Entomophthorales; family Entomophthoraceae; genus Massospora; species Massospora cicadina. The sequence goes on from JAKSZP010014760.1 coordinate 80,155, forward strand.
CTGTTTTTGGGATGATGAACTCTTGTATGTAGTACTAGAAGGACTCCTAACCACTGAAAAGCGGGACTACCTGGAGGCAGCGCTAACAAGCGGCCTGAGCGCATGTGGAGAACTAGTTTATTTTGGTAATGGGGAAAAACCGCCTCTTTCCCTACATGGCTACAGACAAGGCTGTAGCAATGATACGCCTGGGCATGGATGCTGATGGTGACATCAATACAATCCCACGCAAAGCTTCATCTCAGACCCAAAGGGAAATCATTCTCGCCCTTTCTCAGTCCGCTCAATAAAGAGCCCGACAATATGCACGAGCTGCAATAGAGTAGGGCATAAAAAAATGCCTGTCCAGCTACATGGGAGGGAAGAAAGTTTATTGAGTGTGAATAAAGTCTGAAGGATATAGCTCAGGGAACTTTAAAAGCACACCTCTATAAACTATAGGCTAACTATGAGGTGGTCCAACTAGTCTCCCCAGAGCAACGTAAAGAAGCGAAGATGGCTAGAAAGGCGGAGGAGAAGGCCAAGCAGAAGAAGCAGAAGGTGGAGAAGGAAGTAGCAGCTCAGGAGGAAGCAGATAAGTGCAACATTGAGTAACAACAAGATCACCTCTCTTTTATGACTGCCCCTAAGACAGTCCAGAACTCGCAAGATAATGAGCAATGGTCAAATCAATCATAAATGAACAACGCAAACTTCTTGCCTGTACACAATGGAGACCAACCCATTCAAGTACCAGTCATCAAACCCGTTTCACAAGCCAGCAGTTTCTCAACTCTCAACGGGATGGAGGACAACAGTGTTCACTATATGAAGAACCCAAAAAGGAACTCTGGGCCACCAGAATGGCAATCAGTACACCAACAGCTCAAACCATTTATGAGGGTCCTATGATTAGGTCCAGATACAAGCAAGCCACCTTAGCTGCACAGGGTCAATATGACCCCATGAAGTCATAGCAGGTGTGCTGGGATCATTAACGATTGGGACTCTCAACATAGAAGGACTCTCATCCAATAAGTCACTGGATAAGAAATGAGGGCTCCTGCTATACCCACCGGTAAATGTGCGTGCCTTGCAGGAGTGCAAGTACACCACTGGAAAGGGGGAAGAGTGGTCCAGTCTCTTTCTCCCTTCATGAACATTCTTGACCAACTTTTGTGGATTTTTAGTCAAAGCATTAGCTGCCATCACAATCACCAAATACTACACTCATTTGGAAGGAAGGGGTCTAGTAATGGTCTTCAAATAGGGGAACCAATCATATCAGGCCACTTCAGTATATGCAACTGTTGAAGCGGACAAAAGAGGAAGAGTTTCTGAGCAACCTAATTGACTTGAACCTTCCAGAAGAAACGATTTACCCAGTGGACTACAATTGCTTGCTGGACGGAGCCTGTGGAAGATGATTAAATGTCTCAAACCCGCCTAATAGGATCGAACCAATTACAGTAATTAATGACAACAAAAGGCCTTCTAGATGCCAAACTATTTTTAAATCACACTTCTCAGATCTGACCTGGACAAATATTGTAGGTAATAAAGAAATCAGCGCCACTAGAATGGATTGGATACTCATACCCTTGTCATTGGAATCACAAGCTGAAGATTTTATACAATCTACCTACATCTATCAGACCACGGAATGGTGAAAATTAGTATCCAATCAAAGGAAGAACCACCCAAGAACCAACGTTTGAAAAGGATTCTGCCAAAGAACGTGAATCTGGTCCAAGTAGAAGATCAGACAAAAAGACATGTAGATGAACTATCCAAATGCACTGACTCTGAAACCTTGTGGCAGCAGTGGCAAAGGTTAAAAAAAGGGAATTCTATATGCCCCAGCCCACGCAGCTTCCCATCGCACAAGGAAGGAAATAGAAGAACTTTCAAAAGCTCCTAGAACATCATACCATCTGGAAAGATGCCAGCCCCGTAGCAGCTACTCATCACAGTGGGCTAGAGATTGGGTGAAAAAGACAATAATTGTCAAGAAACATAAACAACTCCAAATGAACATGGAGGCCCTCCAAGCAGGTGCCAGATGGGCTTTTCAAGGGTGATCGACCATCCAAGTTTTTCTATCAGACTTAAAAAATGAGGTCCAAAAATGCCAGTCTCACCAAACTCCAAACATGCGAAGGCCAAACCACTAGCAACCTAGAAGAGGGAGCATCCATCACTCAATCATACTACTCAGAGCTATATAAGGCAGCCCCAACAGAGGAAGTAACTAAGAACTACTTCATTAATGATGTCCTCAACCACACAAAGCATTTAGACAACCTTGTTGACCCCATAACTGAGAATGAACTAGTACAGGTTCTACGGAGGCTCCCTACCAACAAGTCGCAAGGACCAGACATCATCCCCTTATAAGTACCTTAAAGCACACTATGGAGTAATAAAGAAGCCCATGTTATCTCTCTTTAACTCAAGTCTGCAAGAGGGGAGGTTGATCCCAGGAGGATCAAAAGCCTATACCATAGTGTTTCACAAAAAGGGACCGTACAGACCTGAACAATTGGCGCTCAATATCTCTAATCAACGCGGATATAAAGATAATGGAAATGATAATAACTAAGCGTCTCTCAGAAAAAGCCAAAGATTGCATTGCCCACAACAGCATAGTTTCACCCCAGGGAAGAGCATTTAGGGCAATTTTTACCAAGTAACAAAAGCACTAGGAGGAGCATCAATGGCACGCTCTGCTTTCTAGACCAAGCTAAGGCATATGACAGAGTAGACTGGAGATGCTTGGCGGCAATACTTCACAAACAGGACTTCCCAAACCCTTTATTTCATGGATAGCGAACCATCAGCTGTAATCCACATTCTTGGTTCTAGGGTCTGCATTCATTTCACTTCCTGTCACACCAGAAAGAGGCCTCCGTCAAGGGGACCCACTTAGCCCTATCCTGTACAACTCACAATTGACCCCCTCCTAAGGGCGATGGAGAAACAGTTAGCAGGTATTGAGTGCAAGGGGCAAAAACCTCTTAAGATTCTGGCCTTCACAGATGACTGTGTGGTAGGGGTCTCCTCCAAGGCGGATTCCAAAAAGGTAGAGGAGATAACCAGCCTATATGATAAATCCTTTTAAGCCAAACTTAAAAAAACAAATTTACAAGCCTTTATGCTATCAAATGCTAAGCGCCTAGGCCCTAAAAACAAGAGGACAAAAAGAAAAGTCACAAGCACAAGCAAAGCGAAGAAGTGTAAAAAAATCAGCTTTATTCCACCACCTTTTCAGATGCCTTGCCCAAAGCAATTTATCAAACACTCAGGGATCCCCATCACAAATGCAGGTATAGCAACTCAAGAGGTGGAAGCGAAGCTATTTCATGATATCCAAAAAAAACAGTGGTAAGGTGGAAGTTCAGGAAGACATCTCTGGCTGGAAAATGTCGCTTGCCAAAACTATGCTCTTCTCAAAATTTGGTACCCTGTACTTGCTATTGCCTTTAGCAATTAATTTTAAAAACACTCTTCTATTCTACAACCTTGGTTCTGGGGATCATGCTTCCCCACCCAGGATCACCAGACTAAGGGGGCCAACTTCTAAAGGTGGGATGGGGTTAATAGACCCTGAATGCAATGCTGCAAACAAATTCATGAAATAGATCAGTGCTGCGACCTCACAAGAAGGGAGTCCGCCTCCATAAGCATCTTCAGCAAGGATTAAAATATCCAGAAACCTAGCCCTCAGGAACCCAGGATCACCAACCACCCTATTCAATAACCTAGATTCAAGCCCAGGGTTAGTAGGGCCATGGGACGTGATGCTAGAGGCCAAGGAGATGCTCCAAAATTTCAAAATATTAAAAATTTCACCAAGAATTGTACTCAAACTCATAGAATACGTCGTGGTCAAAAATGGAAAATTTTTACTTGATTAGCTCCCAGCGCCACCAAACAATGCAAATTATCTGGGCATAAACATCTAGACAATCCCAGTGCTAAATTTCTGTGGAATAATTCACCTCCCAAGATCTGTAATACCACTTGGAGAATATTGAATGGGCCTTTACTCCACCCCAAAATTACAACCCTGCATTGGAGAGTCACAAAACACCTTTTTTGGATAGGGGAGCGCTCAAACGCCACTCACAGGCAGTGCACAGTGTGCAGCAAAGAAGATTCGCAGCACCAAAGTTATGTTTCATTTTAAAACAGCAGTAAGAGTCTGGGAAGAAGTGGTGTGCTTAGCACAGCTATGATCCACAAATCCCAATTATATAGCTGAAGACTGGCTCTTCCAGGCTGGGTCAAGGCATCAAGACCTTAATTGCAACACGATAATTTCTTCTAGCGTTATGGGTGATCCATAGTAGCTGGGTTGCCATCACTGCAAGCCCACAAGGATCTAGCCCATCTAGGGCTGTCAATAACTTTTGCCTTAGTCTAAATAAAATCTTTGGCTAATGGCTGTTTGGGGATGCCATTCCACCAAAACAGAGTGCAAAAATAGCGCCTTGGGCCATTTAACACATGCTCAAAATTTCCATAGTGCAAAAAACATGTATGTGTAAAGCTATTTACCCAAGGTAACTGAGGTCTCCCCCAACAGCAACCCACAGTAAGGCGTGATGCCAAGGTTGTGCAAATAGCATCAAATCACTCCATTTGCAATACAATTTAAAAAATTTCCCATTTAATTGCAAATCCCATCCCTCAAATGCATCATCTCCAGTTGCGTATTCCTGAATAAAAATTAAAGCTTAAAATTTATTGAGAGATAGCTTAGATGTTCTATGTGTTTTTTCTAAAGATACAGTCTACCTAAGTAAAATTAACAATATAATTAGTAGCGGGAATTATCTGAGTCAGCCTTTCTTATTAGATACTGCTTCCAGGTTAATGGATGCCTTTGTAGCATAAATTTGATAGGCAAAATTGTGTCATGAATACCCAGATATGGTGAGGCTTGAAATTATCCATTTTAATCTTCAGACAGCTTCATGATTCTTACTATTTTTAGGTACAACTTAGTATCCTGCCAAATAGGTCTCCTGATATAGTGGTCACCATACACTCAGATATCCTATGCTTCAGCTAGTCAAAATTTTGTCTAAGTTATTTTGGGCACAATTTAAACCAATTAAAATTTCTGGTATCTAGTTGAGCTTTACCAGATATAAGTTTTAATAGTGAATCAATTAAATTTTAACCTTTTATCTGTCTAAGTGTAGGTTCACTTGTGGGGTTCAAATGCTTTATATTCTTTCATGTCACATACTTTGGTATCTGGCATGGGCAAGCATATCAAAACGTATAATTTCTTTTTTTAGTTACCAATGAATAGTACAATATATCAGGCATACTAATACAATAGGTAAGCAATATGAAAAAAGCCAATGTCACAGTTTGCCTTCATAAGGTGCAATGTAATACTTTTTAAAAACACCCCAAATGGATGACTAAGTTATGATGTTGCAAAGAACCAGATTTGGATTAACCAACATTTTTTTTTCTTTGTAATAGTTTAGGTTGGTGGCAAGGGACATTCCCACATAGATTAGTGGGAACGCTAGTTACTAGGGTTAAATAAAAAAGAGCCAATCAATGGCATTGGACTGGACATATTGTTTATAATCAAAATTAAACCCAAGGTACACAAACAGAATTTAAGCACTAAAATTTTATTAGGAGCATATAATAGCATTGCAGATCTATATGGGAGGGAAATTTCTAATATATTTCTTCATCTGAAGTTTAGAGCTCTAGTTAGATTGATCTAAGAAACTCTATAAGTACGCGAATTTATTCATTATTTTTTGCGCAGTTTTCTCTATAAGTTTCAAGATTACCACAACTATTAGCTCTTGAGTAAATTTTCTTGTACGCAGGTTAATAGCTTTGAGGTTAGTTATAGATTTGATCTCAATTTGATTGATAAATTTTGAGATTAGATCACTTTGTTTTCATACTAGCGTGATTCCTCCAATCTTTCTTGTGACTTTCAATTCTTTAGGAACATTTGCCAACTAATTATAATTGTTTTGCTTACATTAAGGATTGAGGCTGAAAATTTTTTTTTATTAATGTGTTAGGGTAAATTACTGACTTGCTTTAAATTTATGACATACTAAGAAAATATTTGATCCAAGCAAAGCCTGAATGTGACACCAACCCCTGGAACATAGATAAAGTAGTAAGAATAAAAAAGGGGAATGTCTATTAAAAGCCCAAAAATGTTCTAAGTTCTGAAATGAAAAGTAATATGTAACTATCATATGAAAATATTTTCTCAACTAAGAGTTTTGTCAATTTTTATTATGCTAAATTCTATGATAAACTACTAGTATCACACTTGCAAGTGATACATTATAATTAATGCAAGCTTAAGCAGTCTAACCAATCTTCATATTAGCATAGTTTTTGGGATAAAGCAGATGCATTGCCCCTTTTTTAATTTTTAATATTTGGTGGAAAGTACAGTCAATTTAATATAGATTGTGATGTATTGTTAAGGGAACTTTTGAGAATCATTTCCAGTTTTTGATCTAACTAATCGAAATATTCTTTTAAATAAATGTAATCTGGTAGAAACTCAACGCTCTTTATAAAATAAGATAACAATAAATTGATGTCAGGCCAGTAAATGTAGATCTATGTAGTAAATTAAGTTTATTGCCCAGTCAACAAAAATTCTAACTTTTCTCAATCATTGACCAAGAGATAAATTTTTAAAGACACTGCTCTTACTTCATCATTATCAAAATTCCAAGAATATCACTCATGCATTTACCAACCCATCCAACAGTTTATTAACCACTCAATGACATAGAAGCATGGAACATGCTACATGTTCTACTAAAGACTATCCAGTTTTTGATAACGCACCTGACATGCCAATAAGGGCTCCCACTACGTCTTATCTTAGGAAGAACTCCTCCAGAGTTCAGTGGTTATGTGTGATTCTTGAAGGCTTCTTCTGGTAGTATTGTGGCCCAATTGCATTTCAATCTGAAGCAAAATTTTTATTCTTTGTTTCTTCATTATGTAATCTGAGTTCCATAAACCTCATTTGTTTGTCAATCTGCCTTTCAGGTTTTCTCACTAAGTCAAGAATCTTTTCCTAATTAGAGCCTACCTCACCACTTCTGTAAAACCACCCTGAACCAGAGTTTGAGGACTTTACAGTAAGTTAAGCTTTCAATAAGAAATTCTGGATCAATGATCTAAGGGCTTGGAGTGTGCCAACAGATATAGAAAAATTTTCATTTTGCTTAATGGCTAAAAGTGACTATAAATTCTTGCTACTTATGACTTATTATGTAGCTACTATTATTATTTTCCTATTTTTCTTTTTTTTCTTTTCTGTTCTTTTTCATTAACTCAATTATAAGGACGATTGAACTTGGCATAGACACTATCAATGATACATCCAACTCAAATTTTTTAGCATCTGTTCATCAGCAGATAATTTTTTTATTCATTAAATATGGTTTAGTCTATGCTCTTACTAGTTGTTTTTTCATATGAAGACATGTTTACCGTGATACAACATATATCTTCTTAAAGCATATTTAAAGCAACATAGTTCAGTATAAAAAATAGCTAAGTATGAAATTTTCTTCTTATGGTTATTGCAATAAGCTGTAGTTTAAGGTATGATTAACGTAAAAGTTAGGTTGAAATTTTTTTATTATGGTTCCACATTACCATTCTTTTTCACATAGGCTATATAAAGCTGGAGTAAATGCAGAACGCTTTTCATACAATAGTTTATATGGGCTCTTCCATGTTGTAGAGTGATTAGTGATATTGTTAAAAAAACTCGTGAGTGAGTAAAAAAAGCTATTTCATCTTAATGCAGGTCTTCCAAGATAATTTAGAGGATTTCAAGGTCCGTTGACTCATTTAATTTTTCTGGTAAACAGGGTAATATGGTGTTTTTTAATTTGTGGATCGCCATCAATATGTTCACCTTATATATAACATGTAAAGTTAAGTTGGCTCAGATGTTAATGAATGAACAGATGTCAGCAATGTCGTTTGATCATAAATTTAATGATAGTATAGTAGCATGCATTGCACTTAAGTCTTGAACCCTTGTTTTCCCCCACCACACTATGTAAAATGGATAATATGATGTACACAGCACGTCTGGTGCTAGCTGGCAAAATAGCCTAACCATCCATAGACACAGTGTGACATGTAATACAACTTTACTAAAAATGTAAGTTGTTCCTTGAAGAACAGCCTTTCCACCTTGTGCTAATGACAAAATGAAGATTTTTACTTAGAGGTTGAATTTATGCTTTATCAATACTACTGATACTTCAAGTATTCCATTGTCTTGCATAACCCTCCATGTCCCACAGCCTTGTGGGCTTTTATGATGTTTAGTTAAAACAACATTCTAGTACTCAGGTTAGCTCCACTTATTTTTTAGTACTAGTGGAGCCCAACCCAAGGAGGGAAACGTCCATGCGTCTTTATTTGAAAAGTGCCAAATAAAGGGTATATCATAATAAAAATTCTTGAATTGGTGCCTAACTGTTGAGCGTAAGCATCCAAGTTAGAAGGGGAAGGGGGTCAGGGGGATTTAAATCCAGCGCTAATTACTTTTAAAGGACTGCCAAATGCAGACAAAATGGGGGTCAGAGCATCAGCAGCGGGGCAGAAGGAGATAGAGGTGAGTATTTTCTTTGTCAATGAAACCAGCGGTATGCAACGCCTCAATTTGAGGAGCAAATTGGTTCTCAGAAAAAGTATGAAATTTAAGCACACAAGTAAAGGACTTGATGCACTGATGATTTTATGGTTAGTTAGTATAAAAATGTAAAGCTCTCACCACATTGATGCACACATAGGTTATAACAAATTAGATCATAATACCAAATTAAGCATTATTGGGGAATCATGGGCAATTAGAGAAGGGAATACCATCACAAAAGAGTTTTAATTTCTGTATATAAGGCTTGGCTGAGGAAGGAGTGATGAGGAAGCAGCTGCTTTGACAGCTTTTCATTGTCTTTTGTAAACTAGACAGTTGTTACAAGGGGGAAAAAGAGTTGGGGAGTCAAATTGGGGGATGTGGAAAAATTTAGGCGCGTCAAAGTCAAGTTTTAAGCAGTATGACCATTCTTAGTTATCAATCTATTGGATAATATCGACTGGACTGATTGGTCAGTGCTTTGAAAGCAGCAGGAGTTGGTTTAGTGCATGATCTGATTTACTATCCTCTATAGACAATAAAAAACTCCACCAGCACTTTTGCTACAATATGCTAAGGGATAGTTCTATAAGGAGAACTTTGATTGGGTAGAGTGGTTTGAGAATTGTACTTAGCAGTCAAGTGTGGAGGAGGGAGATCAATCCTCATTTAAAAAACTTTAGCGAGTCATTAGTGGAGCTGAGCCATAGGGAGGAGTGACGGAAGCAGTTTCAGCAGAAACTCAGCGCACTTGCACTTTGATGGTCAAGTTTGAAGCACAAAGGGGCAGATTTCTCGCCCTTTTTTTACATGAACCCAAAAGGAATGATCAGATGTGATTTGATCACAGCGTGGGAAAGTATTGTGAGGTGGGTATTACGATGGAAGAGGCATATTGTTGCAAAAGAATGAGGCACCACGAGAGAATTGATGCCTTTGGAAACCACAAACTTTAACATATAGTAGATGTCATAGGTTGATAAGCCCTCTGTGTGATTTTGTTGCAGAGGCGTTTGAGGGAAAATTGGGATGGAAAGCCACTAAATTGAACCATAAGTTTGTCCTCATCTGATAGCCAAGTTTGGATGGTTGGAATGGGTGTATTTCTATAACCTAACGGCAGCTGTGCTGCCACCATGGCGTAGACTTCACTTGAGAAGCTGAGGTCAAAGTATCAATTTAAGGGGCGGAGATCTTTAGTATAATGGGCTAATAAAATGCCATGGCATCTCAATGATGGTAAGAATGAGGAGGCAAAGTGGTTTCCAAAATTGATATAAAGGCTAAAATGCAGTTTGCTCTGAGGGAGTACCAGGGGTCCTTAATCACCTCCTGGGAGCGCATGAGATGATGATTTAGTTACCAAAGAAGGACGTAGCAACCCAAAGCATTACAAAGGTTAGATGGAACATCCTGGTGCATATCCAAAGGTAAATTTAAACACTAGGAGGTGGCACCTGCCACCCCAAACCAAGGCAGAAGGCATCAATTGCGTTGAAATAGGATCAAAGATCTGTTAACAAAAAGGTGATTGAGTGTAAAACTCTTTTAGAATTTCATATTAGATCATATAAGTGATCAAATTGAAAGAAAGATAAATCCACGGATTTTCTTTTATAATTTTCCATTATACCAGAAAGCTATAGCGCACATTTACTAGTGCTTGTATCACTCTGAAGGTTTTTCATTGTACTTACCACTGATCATCTTCTCATAAATTATTTCAAATAGATCCACAGTTATAGGTATAGTTAGTTAATTGTGATATTCAAGGTACAATCTGATGTTTGGCTCCAATTTGGTGTATTTTGTTATGTCTTACATTTGAATATTAAGGTCTTAGAGCACTAGACGCCCTACTAGTACTCTAAAGGTTTGCAAACAGCTAATAACATGTGGTAATAGCAGATGTAAAATCTATTTCATGTAGGTATACCCAAAAACCCTGTCTGTAGATGTAGATAACTGCTAAGCACTCTCACATGGTGACACTATTTTATGCTTACAATAGTTCATACTATGGCTACAAGAATTAATCAGGTGTTAAAACCATCATACCATTAGGAACCACAGCCCCAATAGCAGAAAGGGATGAATCAGTCTCTACTACAATCACTTCCTCAAAATTAAGTATTAGAACACTAAAGCGTTGAATAACGTCATTTTGTAAGTAATAAATTAATGCTGGGTCTGTCTAGTCCATGTATATGGTGCATTCTCCTTCATAAGTCCAAAAACTAATTCATAATAACAAAGAAGTTATAATTGCTTTTATAGTCTCTAGCACACTGAAGAAACTTATACATCATGTTTATTAGCACACGTAGTCATCTGCTTGATGACTAAAACTTGGTATAGTGAGGCCTCAGGCTTTTTTCATCTATTACAAAATCAAATTACATTGTTTCTTAAAGAAAAGTTTCATTTCCAGGGCCTATCTTCAAATTAGCAGATGTAAGCTGATAGAACACTTCCTTCAAGTGCACTAAGTGTCCCATGAAGGTTATATGTCCGCTTTTACATCCAAGTACTTAAGTACACATGACATCCTTGAGATCTCTGAAGATAGCGTCTAGCTTGATCAAATGTAATTGGGCATGAAAAAATTTTTGGTTTATTCTAATGGTTTAGAACAAGCCTAAAGAAGTTATTAATTCACATTTCTCTTTTTCTGATTCAGGCAACTTTGTTCTAATCCTGAACAAAATTATTGGCAAAAATAAATAGTGCCGCCAAAGCGTCAAGTGCATTATCATTAATGGCAGGGGTATTTTTGTTGTAATAGGACTAATTTTACACTAATCTTATGTAACATGACTGGGTATTCTTATTATTCTTTTAACAAAATTGATGCTCATGAGCAACTGGACGGTTTTAGCATTTCTTTCTTCAACAGTTTATAATTTATTTGGCTACTAAACTCTATGGCACATGAGAGGTGGATCTGCCACAAGCGGATAATAGCATGATCTCTCATGTATATATGATGATTGAAATTGTAGGAAAAGCACAATATGTGGTCATATATGGTGAAGATTCTGGGTATTCTAAAGAAGTAAAGGAGTCAATCTTTTGATCTTTTGTTACCCCATTAAGCTCCCTCTTGCAACTACTGTCAAGATAAAGCTAGACTTCCTCTGTGTATTCAAACTTCTTTAATAGCTTAAATTAATAGACTCTTCCTTAAGGTCAATGGTAACTGAGTGAAAGTATCTATCACATAATGCTATTTTATGTTATAGGACCTTTATGTAAATCTGCTCTATGGTCTTATCTCTCATCATTCTCTGGTAGTACCAACACAAGAGCCAATGAGAGCTTACCCATGAGCGTTACCTTAGCGCAATTACTTCGCCATACAGCCCATCAGAAATCTCAACTTAAAATTCAGTGACTACAATCACCTGATGTCCATAGGTACAACAACGCTTCAACCAGAGCTAAGATAAGGGCTTTATAACTTTAAACATCATTTTTTATGCTCTTGTTTTCTTTTTTAATTATTGTTTATTGATGGGACCACTCCATATCAATATACAAGCTCTATGTAGGAGTTAAGCCTAATCCCTTTATTATGACACCTTACAATAGAATTATATCTTCCAACTCAGGATCTTAGATTTGTCATTAGCCATGTTAATTAGGCGCCAAAGTGTCGATAAAACGCTTTGCTAATCAAAATTATATATAATTGGTTTGGTAACACTATTGTGGGTGACACTAGGGAGATCAATCCAAAATGAAGAAGCACTAAGCTGTACGCATCTTCAAATACTGTGCACTCCATTTCAGCGGTTCCAAAAGTCCGCAATCATTAATATTCAGTTTAGATGGTAGCTTATTCATCATCCTAGTACACATTTTTAGACTGATGATCTGCTTTATGGTAGCTAAAATTCTACAATATTTGATATAAAAGATGTCATATCAAGTGTAACAGATTAAAAGAATAGCAACTGTATATAATTTGTACGTATAAAGATCTTTCTTGTCTAAAAATGTTTAATACCACTTTCAATTGATACGTATTATTTACTAACCTAATCACTGAGCTGGCCAAATTACCTCTTATCTAGTTGTTATGTTAGCGGAAAGATGAAGCACCTTAATAGTTTGTTCTAATCTCTGGTGTTCATAAGCTCTCACTTTTTTGTGAGCATCCGTCGCAGATATTTCATATCTTGGTTTTGTTTTATATGTGAACTTTGTCATCAGTTTTTATATAACAGATTACTAGTGATTCAAACAATGTTTTGAAAAAACTTCTTACACTTGATTGGGACTATCATTGTTAAATTGGTGGAGTTAAAGAGTCTCTCCTCTATCTCACCTTCTCTTTTATCACATTTTATGGAGGCGGCTATAGAACATTGAATAAAAATTCTAATAGGGCAGTTTATTTGGTAATGGTTCTTCTGTACTCAATGAAAGCAAATTTTGGGAAAATAAAGTCTTCAGAGTAATTTATAGATTCACCTTGGAGATTTTTTGAAGCTATATGAGAGTCTGTTGGGAGGGTTCAATGCGGCAGTGAAGTAGGGATGACAGGCATCTTTTGTTCCACGATTGGGAAGTAAAATGTGGAAAGCAATCAGTTTATATAATTGCTTATTTTAAGTAAGAACATTTCCCTTGTTAACCTGTCATCTTTGCACTAGAATGCTCACAATTATGTTTACAGTTAAAATATGGTTACTGAAGTCTCTAAATTTATCCTAGAAGCAATTAAGATATGACCACTTGATTAAAGAAGTCAGAAACTTTAATAGGATCTCATTTCACTAAAAACAAATGGTGAAGAAATCTGCCTTTTGCTGTGAAATCTTTTCAAATCCTCTAAAAAATCTCAACATGAATCATTTGGCCTCCTAATAAGCCATGGAGCCATTTTTAAGTAGCATGTTCTATGCATCTCTTGATGTCTAAGTTATATAAGATTAGTTTGTCTTTATGCTTCTCTAAGGTACCTTCCATAAAGCTCAAAGAGTTTAGTAATGCATTACTTGTCTTTATTTCTACTGAAGTGAAAAGATCATCAATGAGAAGTTTTCATCCCCTAGGCTACAGGCTCTTGCATATATTAATGCACTTTCTTAATTCTTGTAAGTGATATTGGCCAAGTTGAGTATCTTAAAAGAACTTCACTCATTTTCCCTGCGTAATTACGTTCTTCTGCAATAGAATCTTCTAGAAAAGCGGAAATTACAATTAGAATCTGTGTAATAACAAATTCTTTGTATTACAATCTATCACTATCATAGTATCTACTTCTTTGTCTTTTTAATTTCTTACAGTTCTTCAGTTGATGACTCTTCCCATTCTTTACTTTTCTACATTTCGCAACAATAAAACTCTTCTTAGATTATATTTAACATGACGAAATTTTAATGTTAGTTTTTCATTGCTTAATCCATGATCAGCACTTTATTTGTTCATAAACGTCGTCTAAGAGTCCAAATTAAATACATATTCTGATGACCACAATTGGATAGTTGGTCAGATGCTTCATCAAACTGTTTTAAGAGAATTAAGTTTTTAGCTTAGTTATCTTTAACCTGATGAAAAATATCAAACTCATTATTACAGCATACTCTACGTTCTTGATAGATGGTATGGTCAAGAGTCTGACTTGGGATTCAGCTGGACTCTAGTTGAGCCAAGTGATCCATAAGCTGCATTATCTTTGATTTTCAGTGATGATGTGGGTGTGGGCGCTTTTGTCTGTTACAAAGCATCTTCTTGCAAAATTTGCTAATCTTGACTGTTTCATTTCTTTGATTTCAAGTATAAAGATTTGTTGGAAATTTTTGCCCATATTCCCATCTGACTAGATTACCAGGAATTGCTAGAGGATAATTCCCTAATGCAAGGTGAATTGGAAATTGGTTGACCCTGATTTTGAGGTAACTATGCTTAGGGGATTTTAGGATATTCTTCTGCTTGGATCCATCAGGGATCAATATATATAAATGCTTAAGATCATATTGGGCAGAGTTGGCAATGAAACAGGGGCATCAAATAGTGATTAACTATCAGGTGTACCAATTGGAATCATTTGGGTTTCATCACCAACTGATTGGGAATGCAAGTAGTGATTTGCAAGGTGAGTGATGCCGCCTGCAACTAGAAAATTGATCAATTGGTTTGTGACCTGCCTTAATGGGTAACAAGTCCCATTACCTAAGCAGGCCGCTTGCCAAATATGGTTGGTTTGCTTGGATTAATAGGAAAACGTTAGGGACACGTTTTCCCATTCTTTCCGTTTTAGGCCTTGAGGATGTCCAATGACAGAATCCTAGACAGGATGAGGAAGACTATCGCTGCTTAGACGAGGATGGGTGATTCAATGGCAATGGCTACCGTTTCATCAAAGAGGTGTCAACCGAGGGTTAGATGACCAAATCCCCCACTATAAATTTCCTAGAATTCACTAATAATAAATACAGTTATACAGTATACATTAGATATACTAGTTTAGTAAATCTCATCAGCATTCATGTGTCTTATTTTTTCTAAGAAATATTATTGCTGTGTGCAATAATTAGGAGACTATTTAAGGAAAAGAGATAGGATCTGAGAAGAGATCCAGAGAAGAAGTGGAAACAAATTGGGGATTGCTGCTAACTCTATTTCAAACTGGAGAAACTGTCAACAGGAATCTAAGAGAAGATTGGGTTAGATGGTATGAGGGAATGATCCCTATTTTGAGACATCACAAGTATTTTGAGTGGAAATACTGGTCAAGCGTTAGGCCAATATCTAAGACTTCCATTTAACTACGGATAATAGTCATCATACTATTATCAACTGATTATATCAAACAACTATACAATGCAGACGAATTGCACAAAAACTGAACCTGTGCAAGTAATAGTTTATAGGGATTATTGGCTAATTAATCAAGACCTATAAATTTTTACAAAGTGGTGCTCACTACAGGGGTGTAGTTGATTAGAAGAGCTTAAAATGATGTCATATGAAGATGTTTCTAATTCCAGCAATAAGTCACTAAGGAAAGTAACACTGATGAAAACAGAATATGAAGTGGATCATGTTCAATTGCGTTCACCTAGCTCAGAAGTGGAGTTCCAAGTAAAGCAAATTGAGGATACTCAGTTTTGGGGAAAAACTCGCAGCCTAGATATGGAACTGTGTATAGCTGCAAGAAAACCTTTCCACCCTACATCTACTTGAGATGAAGAGGATCAGCAGGGACAACTTGGGTTGCTTTCTAATCCACTTGAAATATTCTTGAGGAACAGCAGGAGCAACTCAGGTTGAAATTGGGTCCACTTTAAATAGTCCTGAGGAGTGATTGTTTAGATGAGGCATTGGATGAAATAGGAAGCAATTAATTAAAAGTATTGGATTGCCATACCAATGAAGATATGAAGTCAAAACAGGAAATGATTGATCCAAGATAGGTGAGAGAATCATTTGACTCAATAACATTCTGAATCAATGATCATAAATTGCTGGAGACGAGTTCATCAATTCAAGATGAAACTGGATGAAGCTAATGAGGCCAGCACGACCTGTTTATTTAAGGTATCATTTACAGATCCACCAGTGGAATTACTTCCAACGTTTTGGATAGCAATGAATGTCAAAAATCATTTTCAGGAGAAAATGGTCTTTTTAATCAAACAAAACTGTTGTCTGATGAGATACAATGATTCAAGCATCAGTTGCCAAAATATGAGATGAAATTAGGACCTGTTGGACGAATAACTAGTAGGTACTAAAGGCCTAATATATTCAAGAGTATTGCCAAAAGTCAGCAAGTGTGCCTATATGTGAAGAAACAGCGCTGCTGGTCATATAGCGAAGAAGGTCAATACAAAAAATGGAAGTATTGGACCTAAGAAAAAATAAGTGCAATGTTCCCAGAGGACCTCCGAACCTTTACTTGGTTATGTCTGAGATTTTTGTCAAGTCCTAGAAGAGGACCACTGAACCAAACAGATGGTTAAATATTAAGAGGATAAGATTTTGAACCATGATAACTGATAGGTAAGAGTACACCTAGGACCCAGTTTGGATAAAGGGGAAAAGAAGGACCTCTGAACCTTTTTGTAGGTTACAAGTCCCATTGCAAAAGAAAAATACAAAAAATATATATAACATATAAAATAATAAGAAATTGATTTGATTGGCCCATGATTTTTGGACCTAGGAAGTGATGAGAAATCCTGATGGCAGAACTGAGGAAATTCCACAATTTTGAGGCCCTTGATGAGATGGGATTACCAGCTGGGGTAACTGAGAGTATCAACCTATTGGTTGATCAAGAGCAACTCACTGATCTGGAGGAAGGACAGTAAGAGGAGGTGCTCTAATTGTTTGAAAAGTATTAAAAAATTGCCCAGGATGATCATGATTTAAGATGTGCTAGATTGATTGGGAGAAGTAAAGTATTTCTCCGCAATGAATCTGATATTGGAATACTGACAAATCAATTTTCTTAAGAGAAGCCCAAGAAAAATGCGCGATTATTTCCATGCAGGGGCTCTACCAACTGATGAGGATGACCCAGGGTCATTTTAATGCGCCTGCAACGTTCCAGAGGGCCATGGACGCTATAATTAATAACTTGAAGTTGTCATGCATCCTGGTATACTTGGATGATATCAAGGTGTTCAGTAGGACATTCACTGACCATTTACACCACTTGGAAGAAGTAATCAAGAGACTGTCTGCTGCCAATATAAAGATTAAGCCAAGGAAGTGTCACTTCTTCAAGAAAGAGTTAAATTATCTGGTATGTGTGATCAACTCTAGTGGATTGCAGCAACAAGTTCAGAAGATTGAAGCCATAGAATGGATGGCTGTGCTGAAGAGTGTCCAAGATATCCAAGTGTTCCTTGGAATGGTTGGATACTATAGAAGATTTATTTGGGATTTTGTTAGAATCGCTGAACCATTACTCCAACTGTTGAAGGATCCAAAGAAAGAATTTGTATGGAATGAAGAAGCGCAGGAATCTTTTGATGAGTTACACCAATATCTAATAGATTCTCTGATTTTGAAATATCTGAATTTTTATCAAGAATTTATTATACAAACTGATGCTTCATTGACAGTGATCAGCACCATATTAAGCCAAGTAGATGAACTTGGGGACAAACATCTGGTGGCATATGTGATCCAGACACTCTCATCCATTGAGAGAAACTACACCATAACTGATTGTGAATGCCTTGCAGTCATTTACGCCAGTAAGCAGTTTCAGGTGTACATCCCCTGGAATGCACTTTAAAGTGGTGATGGACCACTCCTCATTGCGTTGGCTCCACAATTTAAGAGAACTGGAAGGATGACTAGCCCAATGGGCACTAAAACTACAGGCTTACAATTGTGAGATTGTCCACCGAGTGGAGGCTTCTAACCAGAATATGGATGGCTTATTGCAGTTACCAATGGTCTAGATGGTATACCAGCAAGCAGATGAGTTATTACAGAGAATGGTCGATGGAGAAATTGGGAATGAGCCCTGAGAATTCAAGGTGCGCTTCAAAAACAATGGAAAACACTGAGACCATGGATGCTCAAGTGTTTGAGACAATTAACAGGAAGCGGTTATTACTCTTAAAGCCATCATAAAGAGCAGCTATTGTTCAAGCTGAGCATAAGGTTGTCAGGCATGGAGGCCTGAGAAAAATGAATGACCATATTCACCAGTACTACTACTGGAAGTCAATCAACTACAATGTTGCTGGCTATCTAGCTTGTTGTGTGGAGTGCCAGCTGCACAAGCCACATAAGAATACAGCTGGATATTGACTGGTCCGCCCTGGATTTGCTTGGCATATGGTGTCCATTGATGTGATGGGCTGCTGACGATGAGCACAGGGGGAGTCAAGTACATAATAGTTGCTATTGACCATCTGATGAGATGGGTCAAAACAAAGGCCCTGGCAAAAGTGGATGCTACCAGCACCGCAAAGTTCATCCTGGATCAAGTAGTATACCAACATGGATGCTCAAAGGTCCTGCTTAATGACAATGGGACAAAATTCACATCTCATGTGATCCTGCAGTTGAATGAGATAATGGCGACCTGATGAGTCATTTTTGAGATTTGAGATAAAAATTGTATCAAATTCCCATCTTCCAAATACAGCCATGCCAAATCGGTCATCAAACCTTACCAAGCTAAAACTCTTTCAGGATCATCCTCACCTATTCCTGAGTCACGTGGAGCGGCCTTTCCACCCATTCAGTCAGGTGAGCGATGCTATCCATTGAGGATGCCCTCAAGAAGGCCATTCTAGAAGATCAGTAAAGATCCTGATTGGATGAGGCTCCAACTATCCTGAAGGCACCAAGTCCTGATGCACCCTATAAATATCGAAGCTTTTTAATTTAATAAATTATTCGGTATTCAAACTCATTTTTCCGTTTCCTCCTCAGCGCTCTTTCCAATTTTTCTAGCTTCAAGCCACTGTGAATCCCAGCGCCAGTCCAAAGAACTGTAGCACTGACAAAAGTGGTGCTTACTACAGGGGGCTCTGAGCTGACTTAAGTGAAAACATCTACTACATAAATGGAAACCAATAGCAGCCCTGACGACCAAATGACTGGTCAATCGAGGAGCATTACTCAATGGGTTAGTACTTTGTGGTACGTGATGCCACCCTCGCAGCTGGAAAGGCTAGAGTTCCGTGCCGCCTTCCAACTCTCGCTGCCCTCCCTAGATGCAAGCCAATACCAACTTCAGTTCAAACATACCAATGATGTCATTCAACAATTAGTCCACAGCATCTACACTGAGGGCGCCCGCTCCAGCCACTCCCGCGCCTCCGCCATACCATCCACAATGTGAGACCTCTACGCCTCGGCCATATTACCTTCTGGGGAGCTTACCTTGGGACCTGATCACTACCTTCATAACTTCATCCACCCCGCAATTCATTACCTCCTCCAATTTTCGGATTGCACCATCAGGAGGTCTCCCAGCACCTAGGGCTCGCCCAGAATTTACATTCCTATATTATCAACTTCTATGACGCTGCCTCCTCCTTTATGCATGACAATCATGAAGCTATTCTCAATAACTGATGATTAATCAATGAGATCCGCGATCAAGTTGTGATATTAGATAGTGGCATCAGCTACCTCGAGAAGCAGTTTTGCCAAAATGCCCAGCTGTTTGAAGCAACATGAACCCAGAGTTTACAACAAGTCAAAGAACAGGTATGGTCCCTATAGCAGCGCTACCGAGAGCTGGCCTCTCACGACTATCCCCCTGCAGATGCTGGTCTAGAAGGGCCTAGGGGGCCAGAAGGTCCCGAGGGGCGTCAAGGGCCAGCTGGACCTGAGGGACCATGTGGGCCTCGAGGGCCTTCAGGCCCCCCAACCTCAGGTGAACCCAAAGACCCCTGGCGAAGGGATATAATAACCGCCCTGGCTGCCCTGTGGGACCAGATCCAAAAGGTGGCATTGGGGTGCAAGCTCCAATAGGACAGTGTCCCCCTTGACCCCAGGGTCTCCATCAAAGCGCTGTCAGATGAGATGGATAACCTCAGCGCTTTCATGAGGCTTACTGACGCTCTGCATTTCTTGGCTTGAAATGACATGTCATGGGTTTGAAACTCAGTTGGCCACCATCAAAAACCAGCTCCAATAACAGAACGCTGAGATTCAATCCTTAAAGGAGCAGGTTGCCAGCAAGGCGTCCGCTTCAATCTCAGTCAAAATTGGGAATACATCCAAGAAGACTTAGAAGGCTTTCGGAGGTGGTAAATCAGTAGGTTTCTTGAAAATATGCATACATGGAGATCTCAGAGCCAACGCCTATCCCAGAAGATGACACCCTTTCCACTCCTATTGTCGCTAACTTTAAACCTACCCTCAGGGAAAAGTTCACCCCTGGATGGGAGAGTATTGCCTCCTTCCTGTATGCCTATGAGAGTTCCTTGGAGGAGGCCACCAATCGATAAAAGGTGAAGCATATCCACTCCTGCCTAGACAGCACCGCCTGGGAAATCATGATTCCCCATCTGAGAGAGTGTAACACCTGGGAACAGGTCTGCACCGCCCTGATCCAAGGGTTTGGCAGTAACCGAACCTTGGCCAACCAGAAGCAAGCATTCATGGGCATTTGACTTAACAAAGGAGAAAACCCTATGGAGTTTGCCAACCAGTTTTACGCTCAGGCACAACCTTTGGTTATGACAAACTGTACTACTCTGGACGACGCCATCACCGCCATCATCTCCGCCCTGGGGTCCTATCCTGATGTCCAGATGCACATGATTGGGCAGAAGAATGGGTTCACTTGTATCAGGGATATTAAGGAGGCCCTCAACGAGATCCCTGCCACAATCCTGCACTCTGAAGCTGCGTCCACTGGCCCCTCTAACCACCCTAGGGTCCATGTAGTCGAGAACCAGAAAAACCCCCATCCTCGGTGCACCTATTGTAATTGCTTTAGGCATAGGGCTAAGACTTGTTGGAAACGTCTAGCTGAGGAGGCGGGAAAAGGGCAGTCAGCATGAAGGACGAGGCGCTCCATGCTGACACCCCTGTCCGGCCTCAAGTATCCCCTACACACAAACCAGAAGCCGTTAACCCCAAGGAAGTAGCTGTGGTATATAATGACAATAAAGACATTGAAACTGCTTACTCTTCTTCTGATGATTCTCCCATGTTCCTTACATTGCCACCTCAGTTTGGAAGTTTGGTCACCCAAGTCGCCATCTGAGTCCACAAGATTCCAGTTTATGCCATAGTCAACAGTGGCTCCCCCATGAACGTTATCTCTTCCAAGCTGATGAAACACATCAAGGTCACCCCCAATATGCCGCACTACATGGAGTATGGCACAGCTGGCCCCCAGTGCACCTGATCCATAGGGGCCTATTCCTCTCTACTGATTCAGTTCAGAAAGCTCGCTTTGGATACAACCACCATCACTCTGGACAACACTAGCTACAATCTGCTCCTTGGGACCTAGTTTCTTTGAGACTATTTGTCTGTTATCCACTACGACGGTGGTTTTCTCTCCCTTTTAGGACATCAAGTCCCTCTGGTTTTTGAGACTGCCCATGATTCTAGGGCTGATGTCAAGGCCTGAGCCTGCCTACTGGAGACCAAAGGACAAATTAATCAGCTTGAGTACCACATCCAGGGCTCTCAAGTCCGGCTACCCCCTCCTGCTGTGGATGGATCAGAGGGGATGCTGATTTACTTACCCCAGGCGACTACCGTGCCCCCAAAATCCCAAGTCATTGTTGACACCTGGGTCCATGTCAATGTTCCCTTGAGGTATTTACTGGAGGTCCGCAGCCTAGATAACCCATCCCCTCAAGGAAGTGCTGACCTGCCCCAGAATCCTTGATCCAGCATATGCCGGATTGATATCAGTGTTGGTAGCCAACCTGACTGACAAACCAAAAGTTATAGGTCCTAACCAACCTGCCACTTATGTCCGCCTGTTACTAATGGGGGCTGTTGCTGACATCCGAAGCTTTGGGGACTTAAGGGACTTTGGCTTGGAGTCACCACCCTCAGTTAATTTGGTTGACACTAACATAGGAAAGGACCTCTCTGATGAACAGCGACTTAAAGTTTAGGAGCTCCTGGAGGAATACTCGGATCTATTCTCCACTTCGACCTATAATTTTAAAAGGATGAACAGAGTCCTCCATCATGTAGAAACTGGGGACGACCCCCCTTTTTGGTCCCGGCCTTACCGCAAGAGCAAGGTCAAAGAGGCCCAGGTCATGGTAGAACTCAAACAGCTGCTCAATGTGGGGCTCTTGGTCCCTTTGTGTAGTCCTTGGTCTTCCCCTCTTTTGTTGGTCCAAAAAAAGGATGGCAAACACTGGGTGGTGATGGATTATCAATGACTTAACTCCATCACCAAGAAGGATAGCTATCCTCTGCCCTGGATTGATGATTCCCTTCATCTACTTGCGGGTTCCCAGTACTTCTCGGCCAAGGACCTCGCCAGCGGGTATTAGTAGGTCAAGCTTGCTCCTGAAGACTGAGCCAAGTGTGCTCTAATCGCCCATGAGGGGCTGTTTGAGCCCACCCAGATGCCCCAAGGCCTCTGCAACGCCCTGGCCACGTTCCAGCATACCATGGATGGGATCCTTAGGAACTTGAAGCTCTCCTGTGTCTTGGTCTACCTGGACGACATCACCATTTTTTCGTGAACTTTTAATGGACATGTCAACATCTTAAGGAAGTCTTTGAACATCTCCAGAAGGCCTCCATCAAGCTCAAGCTCTCAAAGTGCTCCTTTTTCCAGCTCGAGCTAGAGTTTCTAGGCCATAAGGTCTCCAAGCGTGGCATTCAACCTATCCCCAACAAAGTCAATGCCATAGAAAAGATGTCGCGCCCCCAAAGCCTACAAGTTATTTAAGTCTTTTTAGGTATGGTGTCCATTACTGTCAGTTCATCCCACGGTTTGTCAACCTCGCTGAGCTGTTGTTCTACCTTCTACAAAAAATGTACCAATCAAATGGCGATCTGAGCAGGAGCAGGCCTTCAACGCTTTACATATGGCCTTATGTACTAAACCTGTTCTAGTTCATCCCTGTTTCAACAAGCCTTTCTTGATGTTCATGGATGCTAGTGATGTCGCTGTCAGGGCTATCCTGGCTCAGCACGATGAGAACCAGGTTGATCATCCCGTAGCTTATTTTAGCAAGATCCTAAGCAAGGCTGAGCGGAACTACAGCATCACCGAGAGAGAATGCCTAGCAGTTCTCTTAGCCATCAAGCATTTCTGGCCCTACCTCTATGGTACCCATTTTACTATTATTACTGACCATTCTTCCCTTTGATGGCTGCAACAAATGAAAGACCTGGATGGACGGTTGGCCAGGTGGGCCCTACAACTACAAAGCTACGACTTCACCATCATCCACCGCACTGGCACTATTCACCAAAACGCTGATGGACTCTCCAGGATGCCAGTATTAGCAGTTCTGACCTTGAAGGAGGATTGGCTCTATGACTTAATAGGACAGCCCAAATGATGGGAACTGGAATCCCCCCAGGTCCAGGCCAAACTCCGCGGATGACACAAGACACCCAGATCAAGGATTGATTACTCTACAAGTAAGTCAACAAGAGGTGGCTCCCCTACGTCTGGCCTTCCTCTTATACTGACATCATCCTGGAAGGCCATACTACTGTTGGGCATGGTGCGGTCAAGAAGACCCATGAGTGGCTGAAGTCACGCTGCTACTGGGACTGAATGTTCAAAACCATTCAAGAGGTTCTGGAAGCTTGTATGACCTGCCGATCCCAAGACTGGGCCAACTCTCAATATCAGCACTCCGTTGTTGCACCGACCAAACTTTTCAATGTCATTAGTATTGACGTGGTGGGTCCCCTCCCCACTGGGCTACATGGTCACAAGTATATTATCCTTGCCATAGACCATCTAACTAAGTGGGTTGAGGCGATCTCAGTCCCTGCAGCCACCACTAAGGCTACCGCCCTATTTCTTATTTGCTCCATTTTCACCCAGCACGGGTGCCCCCAAACCTTGCTCTCAGACAATGGTTTAAACTTCACCACTCAGATAGTAAAGTAATTAACTTCGTTATTTGGCACCATCCAGAGTTTTGCTGCTCCCTGCCACCCTTCTACTAATGGGGCAGTAGAACGGGCTAACAGAACTCTTATCTCCATCCTGCAGAAGTTGGCCGCCTCAGATCCTGCCCGCTGGAAACATTATTTGCCCAGCGCCTTGCTTGCTTACTGGGTAAGCTATCACCATGTCATCAAAATGTCCCCATTTGAAGCCCTGTATGGGCGGGCACCTCAGCTACCCAGTAGCGTCCAGCCCCTGCTCAAAGCCTCCACCCCCAAGAATGCCAATTTAAATATGAGGGCTTTAGCTGATGAAATTGTCCGGCTCCAAGCCCAAGCCACTCAAGGCATTGTTACCACCACTGGAAGAGAGACATCCCGATCAAATCTCAGATGACCCTCATTACCAGAAAATCAACTAGGTGACCTCATTCTCTTTTATCATCATCAACCTGGAGGCTGACAGAAAAAGCTCGATGTACTGTGGTCTGGACCCTACAAAGTTATACACAAGGTGAAGTCCAAGTACTCCATTGCTAACATCAATCAGGGGACTGTTGTAAACTGGGTGTATGGTCAGTTCCTTTAACCATACACCCCCCTCTGACAGGATCTTGAAGGGGGCCTTGTCGGGATTTGAGATAAAAATCATATTGAATTCCCATCTTCTGAATCCAGCTGTGCTGAATTGGTCATCAAACCTTACCAAGCTAAAACTCTTTCAGGATCATCCTCACCTATTCCTGAGTCACGTGGAGCGGCCTTTCCACCCATTCAGTCAGGTGAGCGACGCTATCCATTGAGGACGCCCTCAAGGAGGCCATTCTGGAAGATCAGTAAAGATCCTGATCGGATGAGGCTCCAAAGATCCCAAAGGCACCAAGTCTTGATGCACCCTATAAATATTGAAGTTTTTTACTTTAATAAATAATTCGATATTCTAACTCAATTTTCCGTTTCCTCCTTGGCGCTCTTTCCAATTTTTCCAGCTTTGAGCCACCGCAAACCCTGGCGCCAGTCCAAAGAACTGTAGCGCTGACAATCATATTTGTACCCTACTAGCTGGAGATGAACATACTGGTAGAATGAGTTAATGGAACACTGGTCATGACGCTGAGGAAGCTGATTGCAGGAAGAACTTCCATGTGGGTAACATACCTGAGTTTGGTGATGTTTGCCTATAATATCAGTCATCATACAGCGACGGGAAAAACGCCATTTGAGTTGTTATATGGGAGGAAGGCCTTGTTGCCGCCAATTTTATATTCAGTGGTGGAACCAACATTGGGGATGTGTGCCAAGAAGTACCTGAACCAATTGACAAATATCCTAATTGAAATGTAATCTCAAGCATTCAATACTATGTTGAAGAAAAGGATACAAGCAAAATTGATGGACAAAAAAACCAATCGACTTTATAAGAATATTAAAAAGGTGAAAGAGTCACCTATTGTAATACACATGGTTTTGAGATAAGAAACAAACTCTATGGGTTGTTGTTAGGTCCATTTGAGATAATCACCAAGATGGCGACTGACGCCTACTCCATCAAGACCACTTGGATGGAAGAGTAGTAAATCAAGTCCATGCTAAGTATTTGAAGCAATGGATTATTGAAAAAATAATAATAATAAAGTTCCCAAAGGACCCCTGAACCAGTAAGCTGGTTATGTACTGATGATTAGGTTAAGTCTGAAAAAAGGACCCCTGAACCAATCTAGATGGTTAAGTCTGAAAAAAGGACCTCTGAACCATAGAAAACTGGTAGGTTTAAGCATACCTAGGATCCAGTTTGGGGGGAAAAATAAAAAAGATGGACTTCTGAATTGAAACAAGGTCAAGTCCCTGGAAAAAAGGAAGAAAAAGATAGAAAAATGATAAAGATATTGGAAAAAAAGATTATAAAACTGCATAGAAAAAACCAATATATTTTTATAATTTTTATTTTTAGTTGATTATCCTCAATTTGGGTATGATTCCGCCTATGTCGCCTCTTGGGGAGGGAGGATGGATCGCAGTAGGAATGAGTAACCTGTCAAAATTTATATGAGATTGGACATTAGCAAGGGCTAAACCTACACAAAACCAAGTTTGTTGAGTGGACGCAGATCCCTGCGAGAAAGCAACTAGGGGAAGGGATAGTGAGATGTCAAAAGAAGCCAATCATGAAACCCCAGAGTGGGGAGGGAAGCAACAGTACAGAAAGAGGCAGTCAGTGAATAACCCCGTGTAATCCTGATATGGTACCAGAGCTGGAAAATTAGTCTTGAGCACTTGCCAATGGGCTTCATCAATAACACTGGGCATATGGGCTGGCAGCAAATAAGGGATGTTAGATGGGGGTTACTGAATCATGCCCCTAATAAAGCCATCAGCAGAAGATAGTGATGGGAAGCGGTAGGAAATGAGATAGTTGTGAAAGGAGTGAATGGGATCCTGCAAGTGATGACTATGAGCTTCTCAGAAGCTGAAGCAGAAGGAGTGATGGAACCCAGGAGAGGCTGGAAGCTTTGTGGCCCAACTTCAAAGAACTTTGCTGGTAAAGCAAAGAGCATAAG